>PVJA010045846.1:0-15428 GCA_004027025.1 Myocastor coypus | reverse complement strand
AGTTCATGTTCTCTAAAACCAAAGAATGAATTTTAGAAACAAATGGAGGTTATGAGCAGAATGGATTTATTAAGAGAAAGAAAGCTTCTGTCTGGGAAGAGGGACAGAAGGAGACCCGAGCGGGTTGCCCAGGAAGCTGTCTTCTTCCCAGGTTTTTATAGAGGAGAGCCATGTGGTGAGGTGGACCTAAGGTTGTGGAGAAGACGTGGGACCTTGCCTAGGTGGTTATGGAGTGGGACAAAGACTATGGTCCAACCAATGAGATTAAAAGCGCCATTGCTCAGGTAAAATTGATTAACATCGGGATCCAATGGGAAGGCAAGTCACATAGCAAGCGGGCAAGAACTCCACCCATTGAGCTTGGGCTCCTGACTCCTTACAGGATATTTCAAGGTGATTGATACCTAGAGTACAAATCCCTGATGCCCATCCCTAGTGAAGTATGTAATTGTTTCTGTTTACTCTTGTCTTGAGATTTGGCCCATGGCAGAGGAGTATCTGTCTCTAGCTGGAAGGTGGCCTTGCCTTCCATGTTGTCCTTGAGGGCCTGGTCCGGTCTGACTGCCTATAATATTTTTATTTAACTCAGCTTCCTACAACACTTCTAGGCCAGTGGTTCTCAACCTTTCTAATACTGTGACCCAGCAATACAGTTCCTCATGTTGCACTGACCCAAAACCAAAAAATCATTTTGGTGGCTACTTCAAAACTAATTTTGCTACTGTTATGATTCGGAATAGCTTTAGGTGACCCCCATGTTTCATTGTTCGACTCTCATCGGGATCTCAGAACCACTATTTTAGGCACTGTGAAAGTCCACAGTGGCAAATTTGTCTCTCCTACTAGAAACACACACCTCACTTCAGCACTCTGAGAACTTCTATGGGCTCCAAAGAGGAAGATGCCAGCCAGAGTCTGCCCTCTGCTCTGCCAGTAAGCTTCTGCCAGAAGGTCTTCACTCAGATTTGATGTAAGCTTTGTGATAAAGCACAGGTGTGACAAATCCGAGTATGTGTACACCAATAGCAGACCCGGCCTCTTGGATCTGGGTCCTGGTCCCATGGTCTGCCTAGCTTCTCTCTTTACCTGGTTGTCATGAAGTCTGGGACTGAACTCTTGAAGAAGAGGAAACCAGGGCCAGAGAGGAGGCTGAGGAGCTGCTCTGATTTCCTCATTCAAATGAGTTCAACAGAAAACGATTTTTAAGAATGTGATCATGCATGAAGAGCAATCACCAAGTCAAGAACATGGTGAATGCATTCCAGTGTCTTTGAGATGGGTCAGACAGTGCAGGAAGCTCAGAGTTCTCACCAAGGACTCTGACTATACACCATGCCACTCAACTCAGAGCTGAGATGGACATCTGAGATGAATACACATTTCTCAGAGAAAGCAATTCAAAAAGCCTACAAATACATGAAGATATGCTCCACTTTGTGAAATGCAAATTAAACCAACACTTAGATATCATCTCACTCCAGAAAAAAATGGCTTTCCTAAAGCAATCTAGCAACAACAAATGTTGTAGAGGCTATGAGGAAAAAGGAATCTTTCTCCACTGCTGGTGGGAATACAGACTGGTGCAACCATTATAGAAAGCAATGTGGAGATTCTTTAAAAAACTAGAACTGGAAATCTCATTCAATCCAGCTATCCCCCTACTGGGGATTTTCCCAGAAGAACTGAAAACATCATATCACAGTGATATCTGTGCACCTATCTTCATAGCAGCACAATTTATAATAGCCAAATCTTAGAAACAACCAAAATGCCCATCATCTGAAGAATAGTTGAAAAAGATGTGGTATTTTTATACAAAGGAATATTACTCAGCTATAAAGAATGATAAACTAGAAGACTTCATATAAAAATGGAGGTATCTTGAACATATACTCATAAGTGAAATAAACTAGAGCTACATGTATAAATATTGTATAGTCTCCCTAGTGTAAGAACTCAAAAGAAGAGATAAAAATGGAGAGGTATGACACAGCTGAATGGAAGTCAAGGACTTAAAAATTAAATAATGAAGTGACTGCAAGCAGAAAAGCATGGCAAGAGCAAACCATACAAACAGGATGAATTAGATAGTGGTCCTAGGAACCTCCAAAATGTTTTTGTCATTGAGAATAGCAATGTGTAGCAGTAAAAATATGCTTGGAATGCCTAAATAGCATCAGGGCTTTTCTTTTGCAACATAACACAGCAGAGGCTATCATATAGCATGTTAGTAATGGTGCTAGAGAAAGGTTAGTTTTATTGTAGAGTAGTGGCTGCTTCAGCAGTGGGAGATCTTGTATGATGAAGTCATTTATGGATAACCTGCTAAACCGTAAGTCAGTTGACTCGATAAGCTACCAAAGGTCCTACTTGTCAAATAGCATAATTTCTAACTTTATGGATTCAGTTTTCAATACATGAAATTGGGGATACATTCATCTCAAAGTGCTTTCCTTTCTCCCAGGGCATTTAGACAAGTATCTTAAGGGCTGGGCATTATTTTTTCTTTTAACCAAAAAATTTATTTTAATGCCTATAATTTCTTCTATACATAAACTGTAAAGCATTCATGAGTATATGCAAAAGTATATGCTCTTTCAGGTTTACAAACAAGAAAACAAGCTATGTAAAGTTGTTTATATACTATTTATTTATTTTGTATTTTTTTAGGGACGAGTCTACAAGGATAGGGTGTCCAGGGTCTCACTACTAGATTGGACTCATAGTGATCCACCTGTTTACAGCCTCCCAAGGGCTGGGATTACAGGCCTGTGCCACCTAGCTCAGTCTCAATTGCCATCTTAACTCCCTGGGAGGTGGGGCCGGCACAGCAGGCCAGAGGATCAAACAGCTGGCCCCTGTACCTGCTTGCAGGCACTTTAATCCACTGAGTTATTTGGCTGGCTGGCCCTCTGTAGAGGATTTTTTTTTTTTTAAATACCAACAACAAACTTGGTTTGGCCGTTATGTTTAGAGACATGATGGATTTAATAACTCTAAAGACATTTTTTACTCCATTCTTAATTATACACTTAACACCTGAATATTTATTTCATCACTTCCACTCAAAAAAGAAATAGTAGGTAATATATTCAGTGCTGGGCATTCTTATTTCTGGAGGCTCCACTCTTTTATTGTGCCAAACATGCTAAAATCTATTTGTATCCTACAATTAATACAATGCTTTTGCTGTAAAATACGTTTGAAAAGATTGCTATAACTTTGCTCATGGAAATATTTGCTATAATTAACAATTTGCTATTTACTATCTTGTTATCATTATGCATAGTTATAAAAAAGGAAAAGCTAACTTGGAAATAGCTTGTAAATATAAAGCAGTTTTTATTCTAAATTTAAGTTTAAGGGCCCAGTGGGATGGCTCAGTGGTCTAAAGCGCCTGCTTGGGAAAGCTTGGGCGGCTTCAGGGACCGCGGTTTGATCCCCGGCACCACATGCTGTGCCAGCCCTGCCCGCAGGGCAGGCTGAGCTGGCCATAAAAATAAATAAACAAACAAAAGTTCTGAAACAAGAAAAAAATAAAATAATTCTTTAAAAATAAATAAATAAATAAACAAATTTAAGTTTAAGAAACTTGGAAGTATACTTTGCAGCCATTGTCAAATGTTCATGATTGTAATCAATTTTTTAGGTCTTTTTGGAGTCAAAATGTAAAAACATTTTCAAACTGTTTTTGCTAAGGACTGTTAAGAACTCAGAAGAGATTCCTCTCCTTCCTACTTACAGAAAAATAAACTGTTCTACCATAGGGTTAGTTCATCATTACCTATATAATACCTAATAGCTAAGATAAATAGCAAACATTAACTGAACAGACTGTTGCATGGTAGAAACTGGGTTAATATAAGTCATTATTTATTTATTTAACTAGGGAAGATGAATGCATTAAAAAATTGTCATTATAAAAGAAATACAAGGGCTGACGAGGTAACTCAGCAGACTAAGTGCCTGCTTAGGCAAGCACAGGGACAAGGGTTCAATTCCCAGCACCACATGATGTATAGGCCATGCTGAGCTGGCCACCAAGACCCAGCATGGTAGCACACGCCTCTAATTCCCAAGTTTCAGAGGCTGAAACCAGGAGGATCACTACAAGTCTGGGCTGTTAGTGAGACCCTGTACCAAAATCATCAAAACAAAAAAAGAAACATGTGTTCATCATATAAAAGTTAGAATACATAGAAAAATGTCTCTGGAAATAAGCTGTGATTCTAGATGTCTACGATCCTGCATTCTTGGAGATGGGGGAGGACTGGCATTTTTAGCCTACCTTGGGCAACTGATTTAGAGAAACCGGTCTCATGAGGAGGGGGGGAAGCTGGGCATATAGCTCACTTCCAGGGCCCTGAGTTCAATCCCCAGTACCCCATATATAAAAATATATGAAATATATATTTTAAAATCATCTGTACTCCAAATAGTATTACCAATATAGCACTAACACACTGACATATTTTCTTTCGTTTTATGTGTACATGCATATATCCAAACCATATTACATATAAATATAGCCTATTTTCACTTTGTCTTAGTTACTATTATCATTGCTGAGACAAAATACCCAACACTCAGAGTTAAAAAAGGAAAAGTTTATTTGGCTTGCAGTTCCTAGAGATTTCTTAGTTTGTAGAGGTTTCAGTCCATAATCAGCTGGCATCAAGGCAGGGTGGCACATGACAGAGTAGCAACAGTTCACAGTGGGCAGAAGGTTGCGAAGCAACAAGGGAAAACCTCAGCTCTTTCTATCTCTTTTATCTTTTTTTTTTTTTTTTTTTTTTGTCTTTTTGAGACAGGGCCTTGCTATGCAGTTCAGGCTGGCCTTGAGCTCACTTTGTAGCCAAGGCTGGTCTCGAACTCACACTGATCTTCCTGCCTCAGCCTCCCGAGTGCTGGGATTACAGGCTATCCCTTTTATCTTACCCCTTCTACTGAAGGTGGGCAGCAATCACACCCTTAATCTTAGTGCCCTTGAGCCTAGCATTGCACCTTGTGTCAATTCCAGCATCACACACTCTAGATCCAGTTACTGCTGAAAAAGCTCCACCTATGACCAGAGGAGGCTTTGGGGGACATCTAGACACAAGACATAACATATTTATATTAACATTAATGGTTATTAATGTTTAGCAACTATGTTAGTATATTGTCTGTAAAAGTATGTCATTTATTTGGCTATTTTTTAAAGAATTTTTAATTTTATTTATTTTTTATTTTTTTCTTGTTTCAGAACTTTTGTTTGTTTGTTTATTTATTTTTATGGCCAGCTCAGCCTGCCCTGAGGGCAGGGCTGGTGCAGCACGTGGTGCCGGGGATCGAACTGCGGTCTCTTCAGCCTCCCAAGCTTTCCTAAGCAGGCACTTTAGACCATTGAGCCATCCTGCCCAGCCCTTGGCTATTTATTTTTTGGTGCTAGAGATTGAACCTATGACCTCTCTCATGCTAAGAATGCACCTTACCTATAAGCTACACCTTCATCCTGAGATGGATTTTTTGTTTTGTTTTGTTTTTTGAGACAGAGCTTGCTATGTAGTTCAAGCTGGCCTTGACCTTGCTAAGTAGCTCAGGTTGGCGATCTTCCTGGTTTAGCCTCGTGAGTACTAGATTATAGGTGTGTGCTTATACTACACCCAGCTTCTAGCCTAAAACCAGCAATTTTGTTGATACATAATATTTTTCCATATAAATCTACTATAATTCAATTAATGTTGGAAATTTCTGTTTCCACTTTACAGGTGTATAGGATAAAAGATATACTGTCTTGTACATTGATTCTTCTTTCCCACACAGCTTCTTCTCTTCCAAGGAAACTAGCTTAAGTCCTCTAGCTGTTCTTGGGCAAGAGTAGACAGTTCAGAAAATGACTAGCCCATGCATTATCTCCTTTGTGCTCATCTTTGTGTTCAGCTTCTCCACATCAGACCAACCATGTAGGTGCTAACTGGTAGACTCATGGAATTGTTGTGTGTAACCAAGAAGTCCTTGCTAGCTACAGAAGGGCATCAAAATTTAAATTAGAGTCGAAGAACTCAAACAGTTATAACCAACCCGCCAAGAGGAGTTTGGATTGTACATCCAGAGCCTGGGAACTCCTAAGTAAGGAGCTGTGCTTCATTGATCACCAGCTCCACAAAAATAATACATATGACACAACTGAAATTTTGGAACCTGTCTTTAGATGCCACTTACTGCCTTTTGGGTAAGCTCAGCAATATACATACCTTAGAAAGTCTTACATAACAATAATTTTGAATGGCAAGACACCACAGAAAAAGAGTGAAATCATTCCATATCTTGTTTTAATTTCTACATAAAGCAATGAAAAACACACAAAAGCTTCCCAGTAATACTAAATCAAAGCAGTTATTGAGTGTTTTCTCAGTGTCAACTTCTAATTGGAATTATTCAATAGAAGAAGCTTTTTTTTTTTTTTCTTTTTTCTTTTTTCTTTTTGAGACAGGGTCTCGCTATGCAGTTCAGGCTGGCCTTGAGCTCACTTTTGTAGCCCAGGCTGGTCTCGAACTCGCACTGATCCTCCTGCCTCAGCCTCCCGAGTGCTGGGAAGAAGAAGCTTTTTTTAATGAAAGGGTAAAATAAGAAAAACCACTAAAGCATGGCATTTTAGCTTTCATTTCTGATTGCATGCCTTAACCATGATACTTTGAGCACTTTTGTGCTGGAACTTCATACTGATTTCATGTGAATAGTAAATACATTGCTTATAGTAAGAGAAAACAAAAACAATATGAATGAGAAGCATAAACAACTAAGTATTTGGAACCTTTCAACCTTCCCAACATTTTCTTCTTTCTTCTTAGTTAACTTTATTAGTGGAACATTTCTAAAGCTGTCATCGCTTTGGCATCTGGGGGAAACTGCCAAACTGGTCAAATGTGAAGGGGTATGGCTCTTGGGGGGCAGTGAAAGAAAGTGCAGCTCAACACAAACCTGCCCTTCTTGGGGTCCTGCTCCCTTGTTCTTCTCCAGCCAATACCACTCTTTAGGCCCTTTGGAGAAAGCTGGTGGCTTGGGCTCCCCAATCCTTGACAACACAAGCAACCTGAATTAGGTGCTGAGCCAAGACAAGTGAGACAAATACATTGTTCCATTATCACACAAACTCCAAGGGGCGGGGGGACAAAATGATGCAGTCAGTAGCTTGCTAAACCTACCCAGTATTTAGCCCTCTACTTTGTATATTATGTTTAACTTAGTCCAAATAAATATTTATAAGTGCAGCTTTATACAAACATTTTCTGGATGGGGTGATAGTTATCTGTAAATCTGTCATGAAAGATAAAACTTTCTCTTTTCATTGAGTCACCAGAACTTTAATCTAGGTACAATGGAAAAGGGAGAAAATTAGGTTCATGGGGAGACCCTAGAAGCAAGTCTTGCTAGGGATCCTTTCTCCAAAAAGTTTCTTGGGCTGCGAGTGTAACTCAATGGTAGAGTACCATGCACCAGGCCTTGGGTTCCATTCTCAGCCCTGAAAAAAAGGAGCAGTTTCTTGTCTGCCAAGTCAAGAAGTCACGTTTCTTCATAACTAATGCGAACTGGGTTACTTGTGATTCTACAATTCACACCACACATATTCTCCACTGAATGCGGACAATTCAAATAGGTACTGGCAAAAAAAGTTTTTTGTGTGAGTAATACTATGTTAAATATTACTCAAAGCAAGTCAGCTCACTCCAATTCTGTCCCTTAAAATCTTTGACTCTCATCCTTGCCACCTGGAATTTCATCTCCCTGCCTGTGACCTGGTCTGCTCCTCACAGGAATGACACTGGCCTCTCTATGTGAATCCCTGCCTGACAGTGCTCATAGGTATCCATTTCCTCTTCCTGTAGGCTCACTCAGCACTTTGTCATAACTAAATCTGGTTTCACAGCATTTGCAGCAAGCCCACTGGCTTGATTAAGATACAATTAAGTATAATATAGCTATCATGAAACAAAGTGCTACAGAGGCACTGAAGAGGAAGGATTCATTTCAACAAGGAGGATCAGGAAGAGATAATATTGGAGCTGTTTTCAGGAGTAGGATCTATTAAGGATTTAGGTACAGTGGGGATGAAAAATAATAACCAATGTCAATCCTTAAAGCTTGAGCCAAGGTCTAACAGCCAAGGAAACTGTTAAATAACTCTAGCTTAACTGAAAGATATAAATGCCATTCCAGTAGAATACAGTCACACCTTGGTTCCTAACTACTTTAAAACTGGTTGGATTTAGGACACCACAAGTTTTGATGGGAAAATTTCATCTCAAAAGTCATCCTTTAGCCGGGCGTGGTGGCGCACGCCTGTAATCCCAGCACTTGGGAGGCTGAGGCAGAAGGATCGATGCAAGTTCGAGACCAGCCTGGGCTACAAAAGTGAGCTCAAGGACAGCCTCAACTGCATACTGAGACCCTGTCTCAAAAAGACAAAAAAAAAAAGATAACAAAGATAACAAAAGTCATCCTTTATTTGGTACTCAATGATCGAAGTAGAACTTGTTGATGTTGGTTATCTCCTAATACACTAACCTCTGCAGCTGGAACAATTTGTTGGAGGTACACTGTGCAAGAAATGAAGAAACTTGTGGAACAGGGAAAGATGCCAAGGTTGGTTTTAGACAGATCATGCAGGTATGTTCAATGAAGCATTTTCTGAGGTTCTGGAAGAGTTTATGGGTTATCAGCAAACACACTATACTTTATCTCATTATGTCTCACATATGGCTTTCATGGCCATTACCTATTGGTGATTTTGATTCTAGCAAACATCCTTTAAGTGACATTTGCGTCAGATTATACCTATTAACAAGATTCTGAGGCTCATAGAGGTCAAGTTACTATAAAAACTAAGTCAGAAGAGCTGAGGTCAACTCCATATCCTGTCACTACAAATTATCACTACAAATTTAGAGTTTTTAAAATTTCACTAAAAGTGGTGATGTTTAATGACTGGTGGCAAGGCTCATATATCATTTTTGACAATAGTATGAAGTAAGCTAGAAAGAACAAGTGAGGCTCTGGGCAATGGTACCATTAAATAACACTCAAAGGAAACAGCTCAAATGAAGGTGAGTGTATGAAGTTACTCCCACACACACACACACACATAAGGGACAGTGCTATCTCCTTTCTCAAAGACAGAACCAAGCACCCTACCAAGGATATAGTAGGTACCCACTATTACTTAAGTGGAGTAATAATATTAATAAATCACACCCTTTTCCTGTGGCTGACTCTGAGTAAGGAAGGTTAAAAGGACACAAGTTTTCAGACATACTTGGAAGGGCAAGTTTCCTGATGTGGGCCAAATGTCCAGGCGTAAGAAGGCCATAAAGCACTGACAATGGCTAAAGATTTTCAGGCTAGAAGGCAAATTTACTAGAGGGGGGAAAGAGAGAGACAGCAAGGAATAAGCCGGTGAACTGAAAATAGATGGTGCAGTTTGGGGCATGATTCCCTTAGCCAGATCAATTCCTCCTCCTGAGGACAGGACTGGAGAGCAGTGAGCATTGGGAATGGGGGTGGGCCGCCATTCTGAATGATCCACACTATCTATGGTCAGGCCCAATCCAGGGCCCCAAAGGCCTGACCGCTAACGGCCCAATCATATAAGGAGTTCTTTGGCAGGCGGCCTGCAGCGCGCCAGGTCCTCTCCCCTTGCGCTGGGGTGTAGAATTTTGGCCCGACACGTTCCTCTAGCTTTTGGCACAGGGAAGCAGCAGTTCCCTGAGGCCGCTCCTTGCCCTGACCCCCCCAACCCCGGGTCTCCAGGTCTCCCCTCAGCGCCACCCCACTCTCATCCTCTCTGGTGAGCGCGAGGCAGCATCTAACCCGGGCCCGCAGGCCCCGCCTACCACCCCCGCGACCGCCGCCCCGCACCCGCTCTGAGCCTCCTTCTCGCTAGCTGCCGGGAGCTGAACCCTAGCCCCACCGCGCAGCGTAACGGTCCCGCGGCCGCGCCCCGCCCGCCCGCCCGTGCGTCATGACGCTGGCGCCCAACGCGGAAGCCGCTCACAGCGCGCTTGGTCCAGCTGCGGGCGAACGCGGAGCCGCGGCGAGAGGGAGCCGGGCCAAGCAAGTGCCGAGCTAGCGCAGCCTGCAGCCGCAGCCGGGCGGAGCGCGCGGGCAGCGGCGGGGAGCCGAGCGGGGCACGGCGGGCCGAGGCGCTGCCGAGGAGATGCGGCTGCCCACCCCGGCCGGGGTGTAGAGAGGGCGGGTCCCCGGCCTCAGGATCGCGGCTCTGGGAAGACGGAGGTGGCGGCGGCCATGGCGACCCCCGGCAACCCGGGGTCCTCGGTCCTGGCGAGCAAGACCAAGACCAAGAAGAAGCACTTCGTAGCTCAGAAAGTGAAGCTCTTCCGGGCCAGCGACCCGCTGCTGAGCGTCCTGATGTGGGGGGTCAACCACTCGGTAAGTCTGCGCTGCGGCGCGCGGTCCCCCTCGTCCTCCCCGCTTCCCTCGGCTTCGGGTGCAGCTGTAGCGGGTTGGTCTCAGCCGGCGGGGTCCGCGGGTCCCAGCCCTACGGCTACTTGCTTCTGGGCTTGTTGCCCGCGCCGGTGTCCGTGGCGCCCACGTTTTGCACCCGCGCTTGCGGGCGGCCCAGCGCCTCTCGCGCCTCCTTCGGACCGCGGGCGAGCGCGGGAAGTGGGATCCGCTCCGCGTCTCAGCCCTTCGAGCTGAGCCTCGCGCCCCGCGCCCTGGAGTGCCTGCGCTGTCTGCATGCCTGCGGGTCGGTCCCGCAGTGCAGAAAGTGGGAAGTTTGTGTAGGGTACGGTTCCGCCTCGGCTGTCACCGCCGCCGAGTCCGCCTCGGCAGCCAAGGTGAGGGGCTCTGGGGGTGCGCAGGCGCCTGGGGCTTCGGCCGCGGCCAGGTAAACCTGGCCAGTACTGGAAGGAGTGTGCGGAGCCTGCGGCGGGAGGATGGAGCAAGGCTCCTGAAGACACAGTAGGTTTGAGAGAGCAGCTTTAGCCCTTCAGTCCCTTTTCCTTTAAAGGCAGTATTATTGCACAAAAGGAGGGGTTTTGTCCGAGAAGCCTGTCCGAAGGCATTGAGCATCCTCTCCGCCGCTACCACATCTACCCGCTGCTGTGCCCACAGACTGGCCCTTTTGGGAACCCTGCACCCTCACCCACAACCGGGCAGAAGTCGCTGCTGTTGAAGGAAAGGCGGCCCCGGGGTAATGGCGTGGGTGTCCCGGGGTCGGTGGGATGGAGCGATGTTGCCCCCCCCCCTTGGGGGTGTGTTTAAAAGACCAGAGTGCAAAGGTTTGGAAAGGATGTACACCTCCGCGGAGGTGGTGGAGCACGCGCCGCTGCGGGCTATGCGGATTGCGGTTTGAGGATCCAAATAGCTTCCTGCTGATCTTACCGCGAGAAACTCCTGCAGCTTTAAGCTCCCTATAGATGGGGAAACCCGATAGGAGCCTCTGGCTGAGCCTTAAAAGTTTAAAGGAGCTTGTGAATTTTCACCATAACCATACCACACTGCAGTCAGCATCTGATGAGCTGTGTGAGCCTACCTTCTGTGTATGGGATTTCGAGGCCTGTGTGTCCCTCTCCAGCATTTTAGAAATGAAAGAAAAATCCCTCCCCGCCGCTCTTCCCCATGAATAAATTAGCAAAGTTTTTTTAAAAAATCAAAAGCATTGTTTTATATTTTTCTTTCCCAAGCTGAGCTGGGGAAAAGGAGAAAATAGTGTCAGAATTGATTGTGTTTTCACTGGAGTGGCTTTTGAAAAGTTGAGACATGATTATTTTCTCTCCGTTTAATGCATGATCTATTGAAGTTAACACCATTTGAGTTGCTGACTGCTTCCCCAAGTTTTATTACAGAAAGTGAAGTGAAAATTTTCTTTTCCTACAATTTAGTTACAGCCTGTTTTCTTAAGCTTTTGTGTTACATTGTCAGTTGGGAGTCCCTTATTTATCAAGTAGGAGCTTACAGTAAAACACAAGGCATGCATAGGGTAGTGCTTACTCACATTTATCACCTTTGGAGTTTCAGTGTTTTGGTCAGTGTGCCTTGGAGTTTAATTAGTAAAGGTTAGTATGCTACTAGAAAAAAAGGTGTGCCTTTTGGGAATTGGTCTGAATTCCACTTTACTTTTGGAGAGCTTGTAATTAGGAAGTTTTTACTGTAACTGTATATGTCACTGCCTTATGTTTAGGAATTACATTTGTTTTGGAAATATTTTTAATTAGAAATATTTTGAAACTAACCAAGACTTACGACGCACACTGAGTTTTACTTTCTTTTGCCCTTAAGAAATGTTAGCATTGCTAAGTACAGGCAGCCAGAGGAGTGACATCTCTGCAGTGTATAAGGTAGGCATGTTATTCATTCAGCAAATACATATTGCACAGGTAACAGTGCCACCCATGTGTTCCAGGTTGCTAAAATGCCTCCTTATCTTTGTCCAAATGTCTTTCTTTCTTGATGGCTCTGAATTTATAAGAAAGGTCTGTTTCACATCTTTAATTTCCAAGATGTCTGCTTTGTTTAATGAATTATTTTTGAAAAAAATGATGTATATAAAGATGAAGTCTAAGGACTTGGATGCCATGTGTTTCTGGTTGATTTCACTTAGTTGAGAAATGTCTGGTACCAGATAGATGTTTATTATACCCTTCTGTGCGTCACACTTTATAGTATGTTGTGAGAATAAATGTGTCTGCAGTGTTAAGAATAAGCAAGCCTGCTGCTATGTATGAATGGGGACATGAGAGATAGTGTAGGAGAGAACAGATAATTCTCTGTTCTCTTAATGTGTTTCCAATTAGTGAGAAAAAACCATAAACATAACAGTTTGTACTTTGAAAAGTTTGGACGTTAGGGCCAGGGGCATAACTTGGTGGTCTAAGGGCCTGCCTGGCAAACGCAGTGACCTAGGTTCAATCTGGTACCACATGCCATGCTGGCCCCATGCAAAGCTGGCCACTGAAACTGGGAGTGGTGGCACATGCCTGTAATCCAAGTGGTGAGGAGACTGAGACAGGAGAATCACTCTGAGTCTGAGCTGCATAATAACATTGTGTACCCATTAAGTACTTTTTTAAAAATTTGAACTTGAATATGGATAGGCTATTTAGAATTAAACATAAATTCAAAGCACTACAGGGAAACTATAGGCATTCTGTTAGAGTACTGGGAATCTTTCATCTGTTTTGGTTAAAAGTGAATTAAATCTGTGCTGTAATTCTTTCTTCAGTTGTAAATGTTGATTTTAATCTCTTAACTGGTTACTGCATCAGTGTTTTTGTATGTAAAGCAAGGTTGTTGGACTGGGTGACTTACAAGTTTTTTTTTTTCTAACTTCAACTTTTGTCGTTTAGTATGTGCATAAAGTGGTATTAGGAGCCATAAAATAGTAATAGTATACAATGAATGTTGCACTGGTATTATAACCTTTAAATGCAACGCTGTTGAGGGACTTCTTAAAGCCTGGTCTACAGGAGAAGGAAATCTGGAGTGATTTTTAGAGAGGTAAGTGAAAGGTTGCTAGAGTGACTGTAGTAGCTGAACTGCATTGCAAAGTCAGTCTATCTGCTTGAAATGTAAAAACTTGCAATTAAGGTAAAAATTTCGTAGCAGTAGTGAAAATCTTGATTTGGGCAATGCTCAATGTGAAGAAAAACTTGCTATTGTGTGGCTAATTTGATATGTTACCGCTTTCTAACTTGAAATAGCTATCAGTGAATGGATCAGTGCCAATTTTTATTTTAAGTGGAGACTATAATTGAATGCCTAAAGGAAAAGATGGCTTAGGAAGGCAGTTTTATCTTGTTATATTTGGGATTAAACTCAAAATGATCAGGTGTTCAGCTTCTTAAAATGATGTTTTAATAGTACAGGAAGTATGTTAAATGACAGGAGCCAAGATTGGTGCCAAGTTATTAATGAGAGCTTTTTGGTTTCAAGCTTACAAACTCAAATGGGCTTCAGCATTATTTTAGACAATAATGAGTTTCAGAGTCTTATCACAGTGTGGGGAAGGACGGATGACTAAACATATCACGAGAAGAGCCAAGTACTTGGGTGCTGTTGGGACTCCTGTTTTCACTTTGTTCTTGTTCATAGTTGACTGGTTTTCTGTAAGCAGCAGGAAATATAATGATTTCTGAATTTCACATTTTATTGTTTCTGCTCCTCTAAAAGGACATTCTGTGTCTGATTCAGTTATAAAAATCCCAAGAAGGAATCTGATCAGTCTGTCTTCAGTCAATTGTAGCCTCCCTGTGGACCAAGCAGTGAAGGAAACACGGGAGTGCCTGGTTAGTGGAGTTGGAGAAAGGGTCCTGGCAAGGACTGGACAAGCACCTGCCTCATGGTAGAGCTGGAGTGGATCTTGACACCCATGCGTCCTGCCTGTGGAGACCTGTGTCTGTACAACAGTGTGCCCTGTTCTGTACAGACGCAAGACCAAAACCCAGCTTCCTGGGAAGGCAACCACATCTTGTTTTATGTTTTCAGCAAGCTCAGAGAGACAATACTGTATTGAGAAACCATAATTTCCCTTAGGTTCATGAGTTTATACTTAGGCATTGAAAAAAGGTGGAAGAAAACTAAATTTAAAGTGATGTGAATGACTGAAATGATATTGAGTAATGTAATGGGTTACATTAGATTAAAACAAGGAGCAAGGTTAGATGAGATGCGTTGAGTAGGGTCCAACCACCCATTCATTTGAGAGCTAATCTCCTTATATTACTTTTTTCGGAGTCATATCAGGAAAGAGACACATGCCAGGCATGGTGGTGCACACTTGCAGTCCCACTGTGCAGGAGGCTGAGGCAGCAGGATCACTACAAGGCTGAGGCCAGCCTCCAGTACATATGAAGTTCAAGGCTAGCTTGAACTTGTTTCAAAAAGAGAAAAAAAGCTTACTATCAGAGAAGTCATTTTTATGTTGTCTAGAATATGAGATCTATTGTGAGAAGGGAATGTATTTTTTTCTCTTATCAAATATCTTAACAGAAACTTTTAGTTTTCAGAATGCTGCTCCAGAGAGGATGATCTGTTGTGCCTTTAGAAAGACTGATAACAAGAATTGTAACAAACCCACGAACTCTGCCTTCAGCTGACAGAGAGTTCAGTCAGCCAGAGCATCAATTCTGCCAGTGTATATGTCTTAGTTCTTTTTTACTTGTTGCTGGGACAAATGCCCGATACTCAAAATGAAGGAAGGAAAGGTTTATTTAGCTCACAGTTTGTAGAGGTTTCAGTCCATATTCTGCTGTCCCAAGGCTGAGTGGAACAGAGCAGAGAGCATCCAGTTCATGGCGGCGGAACAACAAGAAAATGGTGGTAGAGGTAGCCAACCAAACAAGGCAGCAGAGAGCAACAGCTTGAGTCTGTCTCTCTTTATATTACATTCAGGCTCTTCCCCTTAGCCCCCCCCCCCCCCCCCCCCC
>PVJA010045845.1:0-15378 GCA_004027025.1 Myocastor coypus | reverse complement strand
TCCCGTCCCCTCCCCTCCCCTCCCTTTCCCTTCCCTTCCCTTCTCTTTCCCTCTCTCTGTCTCTGTCTCTCTGTATCTCTCTCCCCCTCCTTCCCTCACCCCCTCTCTTCCTCTCTAGGAGTGGGGTCGACATATCACATATGTTTTATTTTTTAATTGCAATACCTTCTCATGTGACAAATTCCACATCCCTGTCTGTTTACCTAATAACGGGTGAATGGCCTTGGAGCCCAGCATTGTGCTGGGTTCTGGAAACACAATTACTCCTCCTAGTGCAACTTATCTGCAGGGAATTTAAGTGAGACAGTTTCTCTTCATTATTGCGGTCATCTCCAAACCTCTCCTGGGAGTTGAGGAACTGTGGGTTCATCAGTCCCTTTCCTCCTAGATGAGGTCCCAGAGAGATCATGGTGGCATAAATAGGGCAGGGAAAGTGGGCAGAGAGCAGGGTTCATGCATGGAGGTTGAGAAATGTGAGATGTGCTCATGAGCAGAAATCAGTAGGACCGGGCCAGTTGCTGGGTCCAGGGGTGAGGATAGGGAAGTCAGGAGGAGGACTGGACTTGAGCAGGTCCTCAGGTGGGATGGACAGCACAAGCGATGGGACTTTAGGTCACTATACCTTTGCTTCAGATCAGGGACCAGGAGGTCTTCGGGTGCAACAGCGGCTGTCGGGTGGGGTGGGGTCAAGGAGGTCCCTTCACTGTCTCTGCCTCAGGATCTCTGAGGCAGGAAACGGAAGGCTGCTCACTCAGGAAAGGGCTACGTGGTTGGTACCTCGGCTGTTTTCTGAGGATCTCTGTAGACCAAGGCTGGGGTATAAGCGAGGTGCATGCATCAGTCCTCGTTCTCAGTGTGGGACACCGAGAGGGACTGAGATCCTCTGAACGTGAGCCTCAGATCCGTCTCTGGGTTTTCTCTCTGTGCCTCATTTTCTCCTTTTCAAAAGAGGGAGCGATAGGGAGAATAGGAGAGAAAGTTAAATTCAGATGAAGTCTGAATTTCTCACAACAAAGAAACAGAGATTTAAAATCATGGATATACTTATTTCCCACTTTTGATCACTGTGCAGTATACACTTTGTACCCCATAAATCTATATGCAGTGTATCAAGAAAATAAAATGAGTAAGAAGGGGATGATTTTTCCTGTTCCAGTGTGGTTATAGAGGATAAATAAAAGAATAGATGGTAGAATTATGTGGGAGACTGGAGCGTTCTGCGAGTGTATGGGGCGCGGCTAGTGGCAGACTTCTGAAGCTGCATCAACTCAACCTTTGGCTCACAGCCGGCCAGGCAGGGAGTGAGGGCCACCTGTTCCCACTAAGAGAGGCGGGGCTCATGAAGAGTCCTTCTGCAGCTGGCTGTCAAGGGGCTTCTCAGCCGGTGCCGCCAGCGCAGGAGTGGGGTGCTTCCCGAGATGTGTCAGGAGCAACCACAAAGACATTTAGCAGTCTACAGCTTGCTTTCAAGTTTTTTTTTTTTTTTTTTTAGATCTTATTCATTTTAATGAGAAAAGAGGAAAAAAGATAGCATAGCAACGAAACAGTTTCTTCTCTTTTTTTTCTTTTTTTTGTGGGACCAGGCTTTGAACTCACGACCTTGTACTTGCCAGACAGGCATTTGTGCCATGGAGCTATCTCCCCAGCCCCCATGATGAAACAGTTTCAATACAGGTTAGTAGGATGCTTACAATAATTAATACATTGCATGTTTTTGTTCTTTTTTTTATTTTATTTATTTATTTTTTTCTTGTTTCAGAACCTTTGTCTGTTTATTCACTCATTTTTATGGCCGGCTCAGCCCACCCCGAGGGCAGGGCTGGCGCAGCATGTGGTGCCAGGGATCGAACCACAGTCCCTGAAGCCGCCCAAGCTTTCCCAAGCAGGCGCTTTAGGCCACTGAGCCATCCCACTGGGCCCCTGTTGTTGTTCTCATAGTAGTTATTCAGAGGACAAGATGCATGGTATCTTGTCTAAACAATATTAGTATAAACTTTTATTCTCAGTGAGCTGAGAAGGTAGCTGGATATCTATCCTGACGCTTTTATGTTTGTGTGTGTATTTCCTTCCCCTCATTTTTTTTTAACAACAAAACTGTCCTTTATTTACACTTTTGTGAAGCTAGTAATGCATGATACTAGGTTGCCTAGCAACTGATAGCAAACCTTAACCCGACAGGATGCTTATCTCAGGAATAAGGAACCCTTCTCCACTGCTGGTGGGAATGTAGACTGGTGCAACCATTATGGAAATCAGTGTGGAGACTCCTCAAAAAACTAGGACTGGAAAGCCCATTCAATCTAGCCATCCACCTTATGGGAATTTTCTGAAAAGAACTGAAAATATCATATCATAGTGATATATACATATATATATATATACATATATATATATATACATATATATATATGTATATATATATATATATATATATATATATATATATATATATATGTTTATAGCAGCACAATTTGTGATAGCCAAATCTTGGAAACAACCAAAATGCCTGACACCTGAAGAATAGATGGAAAAGATGTGGTATTCTTATATAATGGAGTATTACTCAGCTATAAAGAATAATCAACTTGAAGTGGATGCACCTTGAAGATACACTCATAAGTAAAATAAACCACATGTGTAAATACCATATAGTCTCCCTAATTGAAAGGTATAACACAGGTAAATGGAAAGTGAGAACTTAAGGTTTAAACAATGAAGAGAGGAAAAAGGAGAAAAGTTAGGATCTATAGCAGAGGCAAAACCATGCATTTATTTAACAAGGTAGTTAAGGCAGTGCTCCTCAGAATCTCCATCAGGTTTTTGAAAGTAGCAGTTAGTGGGTAGAATTCTCACCCTGACTAACTCTATATGCTGATAACTGCAACTTTTTAAATGCTGGACATTGAAGCAAAGCTTCTCCTCACTTCCACATGTTTTCAAGCCACTTTGGGGTGGTATCACTTAGCTTAGCACGTCACATGTAAAGAAACCAAGCAAGAGATCTGGGTTTGGTTGTGTATGACTGCAGTCCCAGTATTTGGGTGGCTGAGGCAGAAGGATTGTAAGTGTAAGCTGCACTGTATTGTTAGTGCAAGCTGTGAATATAGCTCAGTGACAGAGTGATTGCTTAGAGTATATGATGCTATTGCCATGCAAAAGCAACATGCAGAGAGAGAGAGAGAGAGAGAGAGAGAGAGAGAGAGAGAGAGAGAGAGAGAGAGTGAATAGTTAAAGGGCCCAAAGGATATATTTATTAAGTGGCAGAAGTGAGCTTTGAACAACGGTACATTTTCAGCCCTCCCAAAATGTAACTATATATCTTTTAAAAATAAAGTGTGGCCGGTCGTGGTGGCTCATGCCTGTAATTCCAGCACTCAGGAGGCTGAGGCAGGAGGATTGGTGCGAGTTTGAAACCAGCCTGGCCTACAAAAGCGAGCTCAAGGCCAGCCTCAACTGCGTAGCGAGACCTTGTCTCAAAAAAAAGACAAAAAAAAAAAAAGTGTGGTATCTCTTTTTAGCTTTTATTCTAAGAGTAAATGGTAGGAATTATGGTGTCGTGAGCGTACACATCATCCAGATGAGCTAGGGTGCTGAGTGTGAGCTCTGGTCACATCTGGCCACAACAGTGGCTCTTGAAATGCTGTTCAGCTCTAGTCACCATAGAAACATGGGCCATCCATCCTCAGATGACAGTGGGTATTCATTTTCTTCTTTACTCTAGGATTATACAGTCCATGACACCCTACTACTACTGCGCCTGCTCTGACTCCAAGTTCCATCCAGGTCTCAAAGTTTCCTCTCACCAGACCTGGGTCTTGGCCACTGCCTGATGCCCCATCTCTTATACCCAGTGCTCCTATGCTAGGCAGTGCTGAGAGTCACTCACAGACATAGGGAAACCCAGGCCAGGGCAGCCAGCAGACCCAACCATGTGAACCTGCAGTGGAGTTTATGGATTAAGACTCAGTGTGGTCTGCCTCACATAACTGTTGGTGCCCAGCACATTCATAAGCTGGCTTTTTAACTTACCACCATTTTTCATTTTTTCCCCACAAATAAAATATAATTTCAGGTTTGCTGTGATATTTTAACCTCACATAGAGGAGTGGGTGGTAGGGTGGGTTGGAGCTCAAGACAGATAATGGGCTTGTAGATCTACAACCCTCAGATCACCCACATCTCTTCTCTCCCTCCTGTTCTTAAGCTGTAGTTGAGACAATAACTAAGCTGTGCAGCTGACTGAAAGTTATTCATGCACATGGTTCCTCTGGAGCTGAGAAGAACACGACTCCAATTATAAGTGATTTCCCAGCTTTTGAACTTAGAGAGCCTGAACAGGAGGGCCTTCTCAGATGCTGTGAGAGAAAGCCTGAGTGTCTCTGGATTTCCTTCTTTCTTCTCAGCCTACAGTCTGGGAGTATCTCTGGTCTGTGGCCACATTCTCAGATATATTGGGACTGGAGGGTTCTGGAGAGCTGCATTTTCCTTTTACCATGAATAGCACGCAGGACTAGCTTAGAGAACACAGGAACAGCTCTTCTAATTGTTCTCTTATTTAACTTTTTCCTCTTCTGTAACCCATATTCTTTGATACCTTTTGAGATAGAAACAAAGCCTAGTTCAGAAAATGCTTTTTTTAAAAAATATCAGTACTATATTCAGAAGCTAAAACACCTAAAACAGAGCTATTCTGTAGTCCATTTCTTTCTTTCTTTTCTTTTTTTTTTTTTTTTTTTTTTTTTTTTTTTTTTTTTTTTTTTGTCTTTTTGAGACAGGGTCTCGCTATGCAGTTCAGGCTGGCCTTGAGCTCACTTTTGTAGCCCAGGCTGGTCTCGAACTTGCACCGATCCTCCTGCCTCAGCCTCTTGAGTGCCGGGATTACAGGCGTGCACCACCATGCCCAGCACGTAGTTCATTTCTACTGTACAAATTCCATAGAGACCCCAGCTGCCCCTATGGCCATCTACCCAATGAAGTAGTGCTATTGCATACAGAAAAGTATTGGAGACATTTGATCTTTGGCAGCAGGGACAAAAACATACATTGGAGGAAAGATAGTCTCTTTAATAAATGATGCTGAGTGTTAGGTACCAACCCATGAAACTGACCAGATCAGGCATTCTGATGTGGGGTAGATTTATTAGAGGCAGCAAACAGGCTGGCTGTCTAGCAGACCAAGACAGCGGTGAACACGGTGAAGCACAAGGCTTTTTAAGGGGTTTTGTGGTGGTGGTGGTGGGCTACCTGGTCTGAGGGGGACCTTTGATGTTAACAAAGGAGAGTTGCTGTGGTTCCTTGTCCAGGTCAAAGTCAGGTGGCTTTGGGCTTGGCTCTGCCTGAGGCCTAAACGAAGGGAGTTTGGGAGCAGAGTGCCTGGGAAACTAGAAGGAGAGTGTTTGGGCAAGGCACCTGAGAAACAGAATCTTAACCTATCACTGGGGAAGTTGGATATCCACATGTAGCAGCTTCAATCAAGACCCCATACATCTCATCACATACTCTACTAAAATTAAAATGGATGAAATATCTAAATGATGAAAAAGAAACATATCGTATGCTGAAAGATAAGATAGGTAAAACTATTGAAGTATTAGACATAGGCAAGGATTTTCTGAACTGAGCTTCAGTTGCATAGAAAATCCTGCCAATAATCAACAAATAGGATCATAGCAATTTCAGAATCTCTGTGTAGCTAAAGAAACCTCCAACAGGTTGAAGAGACAACTCACAAAATAGGAACCTTTTGTCATCAGAGGACTAATATCTAGAATGCAAAAAACACACAAAAAATTAGGTCATCCAAAATGAAAGACCCAATCAAAAATGGGCAAGCGGAATGAATGGCTCTGTCTGCCTGCCTGCCTGCCCGCCCCCCCGCCCCCACGCCCACCCGTCTGCCCGCCCTTCGGTCTGCCCGCCCACCCATCCATCCGACCGCCCGTCCGTCCGTCCGCCCATCCATCCATCTGTCCATCCATCTGCCTGCCTGCCTGCTTGTCTGTCCGCCTGTCCGTCCGTCCGTCTGTCTGTCTGTCTGTCCATCTATTTATTTTAGTAGAGGTCTCGCTATATAGATCAGACTCGTAGTGATTCTCCTCTTTTCAGCCTCCCAAGAGCTGGGATTACAGGCGCACTCCCCCCACACTCAATCACTGTCTCAGCACACGCTGGGGGTGAGGCAGGCATGGCATTCCAGGGATCTAAACCGAGCCACTGCGCTCTGCCTAAGCAGGTACTTCAGTCTGCTGAGCTATCTGGTTGGCTCTCTGGATATTTCTAAGAAGAAGCACAAAT
The DNA here is from genome assembly GCA_004027025.1 of Myocastor coypus. Classification (NCBI taxonomy): domain Eukaryota; kingdom Metazoa; phylum Chordata; class Mammalia; order Rodentia; family Myocastoridae; genus Myocastor; species Myocastor coypus. Next base: position 9,084 of record PVJA010045845.1, on the reverse strand, counting down.
GTCCAATGAATACATTAAAGTACTTCTTACCTTTAGAGAAATATAAATTGAAGAAACACAGAGATTCCATTTTATCCCAGAAAGAAGTGTGATTATCAAGAAATCAAATAATGGGCTTGCCTGGTAGCTCAGTTGATTAAAGCATATGATTTGGCAAAGTCACTCAGACCTTGGGGACTATGGTTTGATATCCACCTCCACATGGAGTATGAGACCTGCTCTTTAAGGGAGCCTGATCCAGCTAAAAACAAAAACAAAAGCAAGCAAACAAACAAACAAACACCCTTCTCAAGAGATCAAGTAATAACAAGTGTTGATGAGGACACAGGATAAAAGAAATACTTTCATAGATTTGATGGGACTGTAAAGTATTACAACCACTGTTGAAATAAGTACAGATATTTTTCAAAAATGTAAAAGTAGAAATTCTGTTCAATCTAGCTATTCCCTTGTAGGTATCTTCCCACAAAGAGCTGAAGACACCATGTCACAGTGATGCATGCATATCAATTTTTTTTTTTTGTCAATTTACATGTAGCTTTTTTTTTTGTGATACTGTGGATTAAACTCAGGACCCTGCACTTGCCAGGCAAGTGCTTATTCTGCTGAGCTATCTCCCTGGCCCTGCATATATGTGTTTATAACAGCACAGTTCATAGTAGCTAAATCTTGGCAGCAGTCAACATGTTCCGCAGCAGGTGAATGGATAAGGAAAATGTGATACTTGCAATGGAGGACTACTCTTCCTTAAAGAAGGATAAACTGCTGCCATTAGTTTATGTCCTTTGAGACCACAATGTTAAATGAAATATATCAGAAAACTAGCTAAACTACTACATATTTTCTATTATATAGGAAACCTAAGATAAAAAGGAAGAGCAAAATGAAAGAGAGGTGATAGGAAGTAGAAGATAAGCCTTTCTCAGATGGAAAGTGGATCAAGAGTAGGAAGGAGGTGGGAAGGCTGGGAGGGGAATGGGGTGGAAGAAGAATTAAGATGCACTGCATACAATGCTAACTCTCCACAAGGGGGTGTACTCATTATGTAATGCAGATATGTGCTAATAAAAATGTACTGGGGAAAATATTATATTTGGTTCATCATAATATGCCACCACAAGTACAGTGTGCAAGCTACTTTCTAATACTTTTTTTAAAAATCCTGAAATCTATTTTAGAAGTATGGATTCATTCATGTAAATTTTGGGGGACAAATTTCTATCTTTCGTAGTCAAGAACAAGTTATTCTTCCCAGATTCCCAGGGTGTCTCCTGCACCCACGGTTGACATACAATAATGGATCTTGCGTGTGTGTGTGTGTGTGTGTGTGTGTGTGTGTCTATGTCTGTGAAAGGGAGAGACAGAGACAGAAAGAAAGAGAGAGGGACAGAGAGAGGCAGAGACAATGACAGAGACAGAGAGATGTAGCCTGGAATTCTGGAGAGTTGGATGTCATCTTGGTGGATTTCTGAGAAAGCCCCGCCCCTTTGAGTCTGGTATTTATTTATTTATTTATTTATTTATTTATTTATTTATTTATATTGTCTGTCAATCTTTTGAAGGGCCCGGGAGAAGCTTCAAGACTCACAGTCCTGCTGTGTCCTAAAGAAGCTTCTACTTCTCCATCTCAGCCTCACATTTTACACATAGCTCCCTCCAATCACACTTCTTGCTATTGGCACAGCAGATGGAGCTGGCATTCACCCATGGCACACAGATGAATATCACTTACAGCCCTGAACATTTCATGTGTTCATGAAGGGATCATAGTGCCTATAGTGCCCAGCAGGCTTGAATGACCTGTGGTACCTGTATGACTGCCCCATTTGGCAGGCTTCATTAAATTTATTTTAAAAAGACAGAAAAATAAGATCAGATCCATTGGTACCGCCTGTTGGGACAGTCATGCAGGTACTACCATGGGAACATGTCAATCCCCGGCTATGTGGCAGAGTCATCTAGCTCTAAGATGCTGGGAGAGTCCACCCTATCCTTGGCATGGCCCGTGGCTCATTCTTGTACTTCTGCCTATTCAAGGAACAGGAAATGTGGAACAGAGAAGCCACCCTCCAGCCTCAGGTATGGGAGAACTTAGAAAGAAGCCAAGTTTGGTCATACTAGTATGATGCAGACAGTGCGAGAGGCGGGGAATATGTCCTGGCAAACAGCTGCCTTGGTCTGTTTCCACATCTGATTTCTCAGAGGCCACTTCACTCCTCTTTTCTGCTCTGTTCAGTAATAATATATGTAATTCTAGAAAAGCCTGATATTAGGCAGAAGGTGGCCTGAGAGCCAAAGCAAACATTTCTCCTATTTCAGTTGTGACATCTAAGGTTTAAAACAGCTAAATAGCTGCATAACAATGACAAATTTCCCTGGTATCTATTAAGTGTTGTGTGTCAGGCAAAACAACTTTGCAAGCTTTCTTGTATTTTAGTCTGACATCACTGTTGCTATCAATAGCTCCTATGATTATCACTATTTTATAGTAGAAGAAGCCAAGAATTCAAGAATGTTAAGAAAGGTACACAAAGCCACATCACTCCTGAAGGCAGGGCAGGGATTCCTAGGCAGGAATGTGCCCTGATTCCTCCTCCTTCCCTTTTAAGCAGAGAAGAGATGACAAATTCATAAAAAAGGATGCCTTAGTGCTCATGGCCCAAGTGACGATCCTTTAGGAATAAGAGTGGAGCTGGAGAAAGCGAAGATTTTTTCCACATCAGTCATACGAATTTTTGTTTTTTTGCAGCACTACGACTTGAGGACAAGCTCTTCACACTGAGCTGCATGCCATCCCCACCCCATTATTTTGAGGCAGCAACTCACTAAGTTGCCCTAAATTGGACTTGCATTTATAAATAATCCTTTCTACGTCAGCCTCCCAAAGTGCTGAGATTATAGGCAAGTGCCACCATACCCAGTTGAATTCATACTTTTAAGGTTTCTCAATGGAAACCCAGAACCATGGCTCGACTTCAAAAAATGAAATGATGAGGGGAGAAGATCAGGCTTCTCTTAACTCAAAGGTGGAAAATCCTAGCCAAAATCCCCACTGCTATTCCTTGGCAGAGGAATGTGAGTGTCATTGCATTGGGGGCGACATTGTTTTAATGGTGTAAGACTTGAAATGACTTTTTCAGTCAGGTATGGTGGCACATGCCTATAATCCCAGCACCCAGGAGGCAGAGATAAGAAGATTGCTACGAGTTCCAGGCCATTTGGGGCTAAGCAGTGAATCACAGCCAGCCTGAAAAATACATAGTGAGACCTTCATCTCAAACAAAATGAATTTAAACACCCCAAACCAAAACAAACCAATGAGAAGAAACTTGAAATGATATTTCTGAAGGTCTTTTTCTTTGGATTGCACTTCACTCAGACATTTAGGGGTTTACAACATGAGAGAGATATCAAGTGGATAGGAAATCCTGAATCTATGAAGCAGATGGCCATTGGTAAACTTACTTTCTCAGCTTAGATTTTCCAGAAAGCTAAGGATCCATTAACTCTAGACATTTACCATATCCCCAATGTGTTTGTTAGGAGAATATGGAATCTTTAAAAATGAACTGCTTTATCCCTATGAACAGCTATATTCAGTTTATCTGTTGTCTTTCTGACTTCTGAGGTAAAATGACAGCTCCAGCCCTTTTGGAGAGTATTTTCCAAAGCAAGTCTTTTGTGGCGGTGTACCTGTTCCAGGCCTTAGATGACTAGACCAGTTATAGAGGATACCTAACCCCAGGGCAGCCTGGCCTTGCTGAAACTGGTGCTTAGAGAAAGAAAATGAAAGCTGACCAAACTAGAACTCAAGCTCTTAGACATTTGAAACTGGGAAAGTCAAATTTGACTTCTCATGGGATCAGAGTTATCAACACTGCAGAGAACACTAAGTGGGATGCAAAATCCCACCTTCCTGGGAACTGAGGTGGTAAAGTCGCCTCAGATGGAAAGTTACTTCTGCTTAGGAGAGGCCTGAGGGAACTGCAGCACCAAGCAGAGTAGCACCTGAATCTTGTGATCAGCATTAGTCCTCTCTTTTGTTAAAGCCAATGTCCTGAGTCATTGCCAAGAATTGGAGATTGTGCTGGGCACTGTTATTATACTGATGAGCAGTGTAGAGGTGGTCATTGCCCACCACGTCAGGGACAGATGTATCATTTAAATAGTTGTGCAAGTGGGCTGGGGAGATAGCTCAGCCATCTAAGTGCCTGCTTGACAAGTACAAGGAGCCAGGTTCTATCCCCGGTACAGCATGCTGTGCTGGCTCCACTTGGAGCCAGCCACCAGGCCCGGGCATGGTGGTGCATGGCTGTTATCCCAGTGCTGGGGAGTCTGAGACAAGAGCATTGCAATGAGTCTGAGCGGCATGGTAAGGCTCTGAACCAAATAAATAAATCTTTAAAATAATGAATAAATAGTGCACATAAATGTATTTTAATAAACTTGATCATAGCAAATGAAGGGTATAGCTATTGTTACTAGTATTTTATCGCCTTTTAATAATAATAATAATTCATATTATGATTACTATGATGGGACTCAGATTTATAGAGGAAGCAGACTCAGCAAAGCCTTTTCTAAAAACATGGATATGAGCAGAGTCCAAAATGATGAATGAGAAATCAGGAGAAGAGAAAATTTAAAGCAAAGGGAAGAATATGTAAAAAGACTATGAAGTGGAAATGCTGTGCATTTGAGATGAGAGCCCAGAGTGCTGGCAGGAGAGGACAGTGGGGAGGTCATGCCTTGTGTCTTCAAAGGTAGGTGGAGTAGCCGGGCGTGGTGGCTCACGCCTGTAATCCCAGCACTCGGGAGGCTGAGGCAGGAGGATCGGTGCAAGTTCGAGACCAGCTTGGGCTACAAAAGTGAGCTCAAGGCTAGCCTGAACTGCATAGCGAGACCCTGTCTCAAAAAGACAAAAAAAAAAAAAAAAAAAAAAAAAAAGGTAGGTGGGTCTGTCAAGGTGGGCGGGGCTGAATCGCGCAGGACCTTCTGTGTAAGGTGTCTGCTACTTTTACCTTAATTGGAATTAATGAAAATGTGTTTGAACAGGAAGTGGTTGGGTAGAATGTATGTGTTAAAGACCACCTGGTTTGTGAGTGGCTAATGGATAGAAAGCGGATGGCAGGAAGAGAGGCACGTCACTAGGTCAGAGACAATGGTGGTTAGGTGTACAGAGGAGATGATGGAAATGGGAGGGGAAAGTGAATCTCTGAAATATTTTGATAGGAATATAGCAGGATATATATCATGTATTAGGGCTGGGGTGGTGAGATTGAGCCCATAGTCACTTAGAATTGCTCTAAAGGAATCAGCAAAGACTCAAGAGGGCCATTACCTGGAAATGCAGCAAAAGCTTAGAAATTCAGATCGTTAGTAATAAACATGGCCCACGACTGCCAACAGGTTATTATGGGTGAAGGGAGGAGAACACAGAGTACCACAGAGGCAATCCTGACAGGAGCTTCGCAGGGCTGGAATAACTAGCAAGTTTGGAGAAAACAGGATCCAATCAAGAAAATGATTGGATCTGGGATATCCCCAACCAAGTTAGGAATGGTTTTACATAACCTGACACTGTATTTTGTTTATGCTGGTTTTATTGTTTTGCTTTTCTGAATTCAGTCTGTCAGATAATTTTGAAAGTGGACAATCTCTATGAAATAAGTGCTTCTCAATAATTTATGAGCACAGAAAAGTGTGGCTACAGAGCTTAAATCACCTATATTAGGTTAAATAACCTATATTAGGTTATGCTGCCCTAACTTCAAGTCTGGAGCCCATTTTTAGGAAGCCAAGCTTCCCTCCTGTGGTTTAGAAGCATTGAATTGACAGGAAAACTTTCCCTGTCCTTGTTAGTTCTACATCCATGTACGTTTCCCACTTTCTTTTATTTTCCAGCAAATCTTAGTCTTCCTGGTATCAGGGATGCTCCCTGTGTGGGCCACATGTAGCTCCCACCTAAGCTGAACCAAATAGTGCACAGTGAGAAATTCCTAAAATAACCCCTAAGGTAGAATTGTCCAGAGGCTCCTCCAAGCCTGTGTAGATTCTTAGAAACTTGGTATCGATTATTCACATCTCATGGGGGAAAATGCTGTGTTTTCCCCTGATCCAAGTAGTACCTTTGTTTCATGAGTAAGATAAGCCCAGTACAAACATTTGTTTTATTACCTTGGTTTTTTTATTCTTATCATTTTCCATCACAGGCATCAAGTGGTCCATAAACAAAACATTTATCCACTGCACATATTCTCAAAAAACAAAAATAAGAAAGCAAATTTCAGAGCAAACAAAATGGCTGTATTGCTAAGACAATCTATTAAATTTCATGCAATTTTCTTTGAGCAATATTTCACTTTTAGGTAAATCATCTTGTATGTTGCCTATCATATAGCAGGTGACCACAAAAAGGAACTTCTTTTTCTATATTAGAGTTCAGTTCCACTTAAGGGCCAAGCTAGGCACTGGACATGAAGTGCTGAAGGAAATGAACATATTCTTTTGATCTAAAAGTTGTGTAGGGGGAGAAACTACTCACATGGGTAAGTAATTAAAGTTATCAGAGTGTTCTGAATTAAAATGTGCCCCTTCAATGTGTTGCAGACCAACCTAGTCCTTCAGAATGTGACTCTCTTTGAGAATAGGCTCATTGCAGATACAATTAGTTGAAATTAGCTCAGGCTGGGGTGGGGATGGCCTCTGTCCAACGAGACTTGTGTCTTTATTAAAAAGGGTAATGTAGATGCAGATATTCATAGGGCAAATGTCATGTGATGATGAAAGCTGGCATGTATAAGCCAAGAAATGATGGAGATGCCAGCTAACCATCAGAGGCTAGCTGAGGGTCCTGAACAATATTCCCTCACTGCCCTGAGTGGAGCTGACTCTGCTCACACTTTAACTCGGGATGTTTCAGCCCTCAGAATGGTAGACAACAAATTTCTGTTGTTAGATCACTTAGTTTGGGGTATTTTGTTATGTAAGTCCCAGCAAACTCATCAAAGGAGCTATAGAAATACATTATGCTTTGTTTAACAGTGAGGCTATGTTCTGAGAGCGATGTTTTTCGGCAATTTTGTCATTGTACAAACATCATAGAGTGTACTGCATTAACTAAAATGACTACAGCATCACTAGGCAATAAAGTCTTATGAGACCACTGTCATACTAGAAACATAGAGCAGAGCATTTTACAGAAGAAAACATTATTTTTTCATGTGATTGTTAGTACATAATTTATTCTAATAAACTTGGGTATCTAGTTCACAATTCTGACACACATTAGGTCTTAAAACAAGGCCACCAGACTGGCTGGTGCTTAATCATGTGGCTGATAAGGCAGACTAGAGATGATGGAATTCAAAGGAAGAGTAGAAAACAGGAGAAGGTGGGGAGAGAGCAAAAGAGGAGGAGGAGTGGAGACTGAACCATGACACTATTTACTAATGCATCAGGGAGCGACTATCCATAGAGGAAATGTTGTAATGGCTGCTGGGGCATTAAGCAATCCCAATCCTCTAAATTTATAATCTCGATGTTGAGCTATCAAATACTTGTTTTAGTCTATTTTTCTGTAACAGAATATGACTAGGTAATTTGTATGTAGCCTAAGCTGGCCTCACATTTGCTGACCCTCCTACCTCAGCCACTCTGGTGCTGGGATTCTGGGCATGCACCACCGCACCCAGCATATCCCAGGGTGTGGAGACTGAAAGATCTAAAACTAGATGGCTGTATTTGACAATGGCATGATGCTTTGTCACGGCATAACAGGAAGGAAGAGGGCAAGTGGTTGTGTGATAAGATCCAAATATAAAGGGCAGCATTGTTTTAGGATAGCTACTTTCATGGTAACTAACGCAGTCCAATGAGCACTTGATTAATCCTTCTTTCTGATCTAATTACCTCCTCACGTTCCCACTACTTTTCAACACTGTTACACTGGAGACCAAACATCAACCCAGGTTTCAGGCAGGGCAACTCCAAGAATAGCAGGAGTCCTATATAGATGATTTCTTTCAAATAAAGTAGCAATCTGCTCTAGTTTCTATATGCACATTTTTGTATACATCTAATACTACTTCTAGTTAAAATTGCATGATTTGTTCTTTTGGCATCTTTCATATTCTTTCTTTCTTTCTTTTTTTTTTTTCCTGGATCTTCTAAAACTGGGTTAGGAGGTTCTGTCTTGTACTTCATAGGCATGTTTGTTCTGTTGTATCGTTAGACATGCTGACTATAATTTGTCCTCCACCTCACCTGTCACATTGCTGGTATGCCTCCCACTCTGGGCTTTCTTTTACTTAAGAGTACAACCTGAGACTCTGAAATGAATCTCTTTTTCTCAGACCCTACATGAAAATTGGCCAAAAGTGATCATTAAATAAATATTTAACAAACTGGTTATAAAATATTCCCAACCTAAATGGTCAAAATAAGAAAAAAAATGTGCATGCTTAAAGATACTAACCCTTGGATAACACAAATGGCTCATTGGCCAACATATTTTACAGTTATGTATGTGTATAATTTTTCCTTCATTGCAAGTTCTTGCTGGTCCTCTGTTGCTTTTATATGAACATTTTTTTTTTCTGATGGAAGCTTAGTCTGCTATGTTCTCTTTTGACAAATACAGGGTAATTTTGAGTTGGATTTGATTTTTTGTTTCTTTTTGCTTGTGGCCAGAGATGAATCTGCATGGCATTTCAAACTAATTTTTAGGTTTCCTTCTCAAAAGGATACTGGGCATAAACATTTGGAAAGGTTAGAAAGGAAAAGCAGAGCTAAAAGCCAAAGTTCTGTTCTAATTTCTGAATATCTATTGTCTTTTTTGTTGTTGTGAGAACTACCAACGCATTTGGTCCCAGCAGGGACATCTCCTATTCACTCCCTTTCACTGGTCCAGTTTTGATACACTTGAATAACCTGGAACAGGCTCAAGAATTCTGGCCCAAAGGGGCCCTTCTGCAAACTTACCATGGGAACTTCATGATGGTGTTTTGATTTCCTGATGATCAGACAACAAATGATTAGCGGCCATGTGTTAGACGCTTAGACTATTTCAGGTGAGATGCTAGA
>PVJA010045844.1:0-15429 GCA_004027025.1 Myocastor coypus | reverse complement strand
AGACACCTTCACCATCTCTGCCATTGACCTGGGAGCTCTGACCAAGATACGGATTCGCCATGACAACACAGGCAACAGGCCAGGCTGGTTCCTGGACAGAATAGACATCACCGACATGAACAACGAGATCACGTGAGTGAGGCAGAGGGGAGAAGAGAAGGCTTCACCTGCCAGGAAGATTGTCTCAGAATGGAGATTAAGGGTGGATTAGTGATATCCGAGGGTAGACGTGGGCCGGCTGTGACCACTGTCCTTGCAACTAGGGTTGGCTTGGCTCATGTGGTAGGCCAAGTGAGCACTACCAATTCCCTTTCCCTGTCATCATTGCCTTCCCAGAGATCATGCCCCATCAGATGCTGGCGTGCTAGCGCAGCACCCGCTCCAGGCCCCTGTGCACCTGTTCTGACAGGTCAGGTCTTCAGTCTCCAGCAGCCCTCTCCTGGCCTAGCTCTCATGTCCAGGCTTCCCTCACTCGGGGACTCTCCATGGAGAAAGCAGCACCCAGCACCTTGTTCTCAAGTTCCAGACCAGGGCCCAGCAACTTTTCCTGCAAAGGCCATGTAGAAACTGTGTCAGGCTTTGTGGCCTGTTTGGCCTTGACAGTAGCCTCTCTGTTGACCGAGCGCAGATGACATCCAAGTGGGTGGCAGTGGCTATGCCTCAATATAACTTGATGCTGAAATTGGAATTTCTTATAATTTTCACATCATGAAACATTATTCTTTGTCAATAACCATGCAATACTTTATCAATAACCATGAAGTGCAAAAACCCTTTCTCAGCTTGCAGGATGCACATAAGCAGATAGATAGTGGATCTCAAACGTGGCCCTACTAGAGACACAGCTACCATCTGTACTGGTCTAAGAAGCAGGTGTTAGATCCCTCAGGGAAAGGAGCTCTGCCCTGAAGAGGGAAGGCCCCAGTCTCAGGGCCAGTGAGAGGCGGAGCAGGACCTGAACTGCAGACTTTCTCTGTTGTTCTATTGTGTTCTCTACCATTAGGCCACACTGCCTCTTGGGTGATGGGACCCAGGAGCAATAGGTGAAAGAAGGCCCCTCTATGTGCACTAAAGGGAGACAGAGGAAAGCCTAAGTAGGTGTTGGGGCTGCTGGGGTGTGTCAGGACCTAAAATGTAGTGGACATCTAATAAGTATTTGTTAAATTAAATCATCTCCGGCCCTGACGTTCGCAGTCTCTTGGTGCACACAGGCTCTCTGTGCAGGACTGGGGTAATGGGCCTCACCCATCTCTTGCCATCCTGTCTCTGCCCCAAGGGACACAGCACAATTCACAGATGACCCAGTGCTACTGCAGTCTCCATGAGGTCATAGTGGTGGCAGATGAGGTCCATGAGACAACCTCATAGATGGGAACCAGGGCCTTAGCCAAAGTCTCATCTCTGGAAGCCAGAGACTTCCAGGTTGCCAAGGACAAAGAGCTTTGGAAACCTGACTGTCACTTCCTATTATGGTGAATGGTTCAGAGGTGCTGCACACCTCCTCTTCAGGGTGTTCTGGCTGACCATGGTGCTGTGCACCCATAATGCCAGCACCCTGGGAGGCCGAGGCAGGAGGATTATAAACTCTGTCCCAGCCTGGGAAATTTAGCAATTTAGTGAAACACTGTCAAAATTAAAAAATGAAAAGAACTGGGGAGGTAGCTAAGGGGGAAGGCCCTGGGTTCAGTTCCCAGTAACACCCTTGGACACACACACACACACACACACACACACACCATGCACATGCACACAGAGACAGCGTTGTAAAGATGTAAGGCACTTAAACTTGAAAAAGATAAAGTAATGCTGAATCATTGTCTTAAAACAAACTGTGAACATCGCCGGCTTCCCCTTATGGTTCTGGCAGGGTTATTCTGTTCCATTGATTCGACACTTCTGGTCCAACCCAACAATTTAAAAATTATTGTAGCTTTGTAATCTATTTAATATCTGTTGGTATCTGTCCTCTTTCATTATTCCTTAAAAATATTACCTGTTCTTACCTTTTTCAAATCAAGGCATTAAGTGAGTTTTAAAAAATTCTGGCTGGAATATCGATTGTTCTGCCATTAAACATACGTGTGTAGAATTGCACATTTAGAATATAAAGTGCCACCCCAGGTACATTTTTTCCATGTATCCAACTGCTCCTTATGACTCTCAGAAATGCTTTACAATTTCTGCACACAGCTGCTACCCTTGTTAAGTTTATTCCCAGATAAGGTTTCTGTCACTCTTGTGCATGAAGTCTTCCTTCTTTGGGCCCTTTCTTTCCCTCCTCCCTGCCTGCCTCTTCCTTCCTTCACTCTCTTCCAACTTTTGCTGCCCCTTTGCAACTCCTCCTCTCCCTTCCTGCTCCTCCCTGTAAGTGCCACTACTTTACTTCTTTAATAAGCAGCCCTGTCCGATTAAGGGCTCTTTGATGCGCCCACCTTCAACCTTCATCCCAAGGGCAAGTCAGCACAGCCTGCTTTGGGAGAGGGATATGAAATTACAGACACTCAGAAGAATCGGTCTCTTTCTTGCAGAAACACTTTTTCCAGACAGTACCCAGGCCCCCAGGCTCTCTCCGCCTTCGTAGCTCAGAAAGTAGGGCCTTACGCTGTGCACACGAGAGATACTGACATCGCCCGGTGACTGCCCTGGACCCAGTCGCCCTGGTCTCCAGCCCCATGCACTCTGGATATGCTCGACCTCTCCCTGCCTCTCCCAGCCCACCCCAACCCACTGTCGGAGCATGTTGGCTGTCTCCTCAGGAGAACAGGAACTGGACCCCATCTTCTCCCTACATGCCCCCTCCAAAGCCTTCTGTCTTCCCCCTCGGCTTCCCCCAGACCCTCTCACTGTCTACAGCAGCCCAGTGACCAGGGTCACATGACATCTGTATTCAGACACCAGAAGAGGCTCTGTTTCACCCATGGGGAGGTCCAGTTCCCTTCCAGTGGCCTCTCTGACCAGTGGAGTCAGCCGCACAGCCCCTCCTAAGTGTCCTTCCTGGTCTCTCTCCTCTGTCTTCCTTATCTCCTGCTGTCTCACCGCCAGGCCTCTGCATTTTCTGCCCCTCTCCCTGGCACTCCTCTCACCAGTGGCCCACTTTTGTGCTTTTCTGGATGTACCTCTGCCCAGATGTCACCTTCTCCATGAGGACCAGCATGCTGTCTGCCTCCTCTTTTTTCCCAGTCACTTATTATCTGACCTCCAGTAACTGGCGTGTTGGGGCCTCACTCTCCTCCCTGCAAGAGTATACAAGTGATGACTTCCTCTCTTCAATCACTTCTGTGTGTTCCTTGGGCCTTAGGGAGGAAGCTGCAGAGTAGACACAGACTTGCTTGAGATCTAGATGATTGCTCTTTTTTTTTTTTTTTTTTTTTTAGCGTCTCACTACTGAGTCATAGTGATCCTCCTGTTTGTACCTCCCAAGGGCTGGGATTACACACGCGCGCCACCATGCCCAGTATCGCTGGCTCAGCGCGCTCTAGAGCGGGAATGGCGCGGCACGAGGGGCCAGGAACTGAACCCTGGCCCCTGCGCTTCCTCTAAGCAAGCGCTAAATCCGCTGAGCTATACCCCTGGCCCTTAGATGATTGCTCTTGTACTAGCTACAGCAGCTCATTTATACTTGATGTTGCCCCACCTTTAGCTTGTATGAGAAAGTGAGAAGTTACATAGAGGCTATTTACATTTTACAGTACTCAGCTTCATAATGCTTCATTCAGCTCTCACTTGTAAGCGAAACTTCTTAAGGACTCCAGGCTTTGGTATGATGCCTGACTGAAGGCTTCTGCTCACTTGGGTCCTTGCTGTTCTTTCCCTGCCCTTGCTAAGCAGCACGGTGTGAGTCTGGCCCGACTACCCGCACACATCTCTTTTCCTTTCTTCCTTCAGTCTCCTACGTCTTCCTTCTCTAGGCCCAGAGACCACCAGCCTAAGGGGATTTCCTCCTGAGGGAGGGCAGGACAGGACAGGTTCAGCAGGCCCAGTCTCCTCCTGCCCTCCAAGTGTGCTGGTTGGCCCTGGGACAAGCAGTCTAAATGTCCAGTTCCCAGCCTCAGCCCAGCTAAAACTCTGTCTCTGAAGCAAATTCAACATGAGCTGTGTTGGCCTGGCCTGCAGCTGTGAGTATGCTAAGGACCTCAATGCCCTGATGCAGATGCTTAGGGGATGAGGATGCCCAGGCCCCTGGGAGCCAGGCTCAGCCTCTCTGTGTGCATTCATGCATGGAGCCTGAGAGGCTTTGTGCTCTTCATTCTGCCTGCCTGACTTTGTTCTCTCGCTCCCTGGGTAGCCTGCTGGGCTCTTCCTTTGTGTGCTTCCCTCTTCCTGTCCTTGTCCTCACTGACTTCCTGTTCTCATTGTCCCTGCCTTTGCCGAGTCCATCCCTTCCTTTCTCTCTCATTAAGGGGTCATGATTTAGAACTATAGCCTATTATTCCTCAGTTACTGTATTTGATAGAATAAAATGTTAACTTTCCTATTCATATATTTAAAGACTGAGAAATGGAACAGTATGCATTTTAACATTTTACACAAAAACACTAGTTTAATTGCCATTTAACTTATATCACTCCAGGTTGAAATCCTCTTGTCCTTCAAATCATTGCCTATTAGCATAAAATTGCCCCCTTCTTACCATGGAGGCTCAGGAACTGACTGTCCCTGTGACACGATCACATTTGGAGGTGCTGAGAGCCACAGAAGAACACGGGGTCCAGGAAGAAGCCAGTCCTCAAGCACCTCCCAGACTTGGACCCACCCCTGAGTGGGCCTTATACTCTAGGAAAAGGGAGGGGAAAAGGCACAAACAGGGTGATCCATTATTTATCTAAAACCCAAGCATACTTGGTAGCCCTCTTATGCTATGGGCTGAATCTGCTGACCTTGGCATGGAGAGGTGAAGGGTTTGTTGGAGGTCACTCAGCACTTAGTGGAAGAACCACGATCTCTAGACCAAGAGAGCCTGAGTGCAGGGCAGAGTTCTCAGTTCCTCCTCTGTGGCATCTCTTGTCCTGGTCCCAGTGGAAGAACCAGGATCTCTAGACCAAGAGAGCCTGAGTGCAGGGCCGAGTTCTCAGTTCCTCCTCTGTGGCATCTCTTGTCCTGGACCCACCTTCCATCAGTCCAGGCCCTCCATCACGCTGCCATGCCTCCCCGTGAGGATAAAGAACTGGACCTCCCTTCCCTGGATGGCCCAACTCTCACAGATTAGCTCCCTAGCCATGTTGTTTGTACCTTCTGAGAGCACAGCTGGTTCACCCCATCAAAATCCACTAACTCAGCACACGAGTCTGGGGAGCCCGCTATGTACACCTCTCTGCTAAAGCATCTGTGGCTGATACATTGGTTCCGGACAGTCCTGAAACAATCCCTGGAACTTCCTCTCCTTGATCTTTCCACTCTAAATGATGCTGAGTTAGGGTCACACACACAGCCACCTCCCATGGGGCATCTGAAGACAGTGTCCCTTTGCTCATTCTCTGTCCCAGGCGAGTGATTCAGTGGGTAATTCCTAGGCTGAGTAAGATAGGAGTATGATCCTATGGAGGGCAGACCAGGAAGTATTTGGGCTTCACGAGGTGCCCCTCATTTCTGGCCTGTGGCTGCTTCTGCATGAGACCTTTCCGCCCCACCTCACAGGTATTACTTCCCGTGCCAACGCTGGCTGGCAGTAGAAGAGGATGATGGTCAGCTGTCCCGGGAGCTGCTGCCAGTGGATGAGTCCTATATATTTCCCAGCGAGGATGAGGAGGGTGGAGGACATGGTGACAATAACCCTCTTGACAACCTGGCCCTGGAACAAAAAGGTTTCTGAAACTTGAATATGTTTCTTCCCTAGGCCCAGCATCCACCCCTTCCTCTCTAGACCGCCATCTTCCTTTCCTCTGCCTAGATTCTGGCTACCTCCTCTGTCAGTCTCTGTCCTCCATGGCAAGAATAGAAGTCAGAGTGAGAGCATGTTCGCATACTTCTAGAACAAGGCTTGCTACGAGGAGGATGGCTGGGGTGGATCTACCCCAGCTAGTACTGAGTTCCTTTGGTCATTCCCTCCAGCCACACGCTAGGCCTCTCAGGCAAGAGTCATGTGATTCTTGTACTCAGCTTGTACCTTAGAACTCCTCCGAGCCTGAAGGAGTCAGATGAGGGCTTCTGACTCTCACCCGAGCACTCCCTTACTGTTGTACTGAGAGCCTCTTTGTGGGCCAGGGTCAGGGGATATCATCTCTGGAAGCATCCAAATTAAAGGTAACTGTAGAACAATATAAACTGCCAGTAAAGTGACTCATGCAAATGGTCAATGTGAACATAGAAATATAACCATTATGACCACAGGGATCCCAGGTGTAGAAAGAGCCGTGGAGGAACTAGAGAGACAGAGACGGAGCAGAGGAAGACCTTTCAGAAATGCACCCTGCTCCCTCCACCTTTTGTGTATTTCTGGAGCAATCTGCAGCTCTCTCTTCTGTACTTCCTCCTGGCAGATAAGTCTACCACATTCTCAGTGACCATAAAGACTGGCGACAAGAAGAATGCAGGCACAGATGCCAACGTCTTCATCACACTCTTTGGCACACAAGATGACACTGGTAAGAAAGTGGCACAGGGCTTAGGCTCACCCACTTTCTCCTGGGGGACAGGAAGAAGAAGTGTCCAAAGGTACCGTGACCAAACTTCCATCTGCTGGCAGACCGCAGATACTTAACCCATCAGAGGAAGACAGTTTCTTTTATTTGGAAAGATCCCTTCTCTGTGCCCTTTCTCCTCCTGTTCTGATGGAAGAGGTAACCGTGCTCCTAACTCCATCCTCATAACAGCTGGGGAAAACATGGCTTCTACAACCACCAGAATGTTCAACTCACTGGCCCCTAAGTTCTCCAGGAGGAGACTCTCAGGAACTCTTGGAATTGGTCTTGAGCCTCAGCAGGAACTCAGAGAAGGTGGCATCTGGTGGTGGTGTCACATCCACTCATGCCAGTCAGCCATTCTGTCTGAGTGTGTGTAAAGAAGAGTTAGGCCTGCAAGCAGATAGTACACATTAGCTGAAAGTCCTGTGGGCCACACCTAAATGAAGAATGAATGGGCCTAGCAAGCCCTGGCCTTGGAGCAGGTGTATTCTAACACGATGGTGTGCCAGCAGAGAGCACATCTCTGGAGCTCCGCTGGCTCAGATTTCCACCCCACCACTGACTGGGCGACCTTGGGCATGTTATTTAGTCTATTTTTGTGCTAGTTTTCTCCATTTGTGAAGGAGAAGAAAAACACGTGCCTCACAGAGTTAGGGCTTTAATGAAACTGGACATGTAAAATATAGTATTTGGTCAAAGTGGCACTTAATTAACATTGATCACTATTATTTATAGTTTGTATACAGTAAGTGGCATAGAATGAAATAATTAGATCAGACTTATAAATGGCACTGGATTATAATGATTCCTGAACCACAGTTGGATTAGATCAGGCATATTCAAGGTACTATGGCTGTAGACCTTGCACCATAGGTATTGGTAAACCTTAGCAACTGTTTATTTATCTGTAGCTTTTTATATGTTGGACACACTCTTTGGCATCAACAATATTCTTCTTAAGTTTTATTAACAACTCTACAGGGAAGGCACAAGAACTATGTCTTTTTGACAGTCAAGGAAATTAAGTGTCAAAATTGTTAAGTAATTTGCACCAGTCCATACAGATGGTAAGAGGCAGTCAGGTATTGGGCCAAGCTCTGTCTGTCTCTCGGCACTGTTCATCACGGGGCTGTGTCAGGAGACTACATGGGGTGACACCAAAACTGAACCTGGAGGGGTAAGGCGACAGTGCTGGCAGGGGCAGGAAGGAACAACAGTGTTTCTGACATTTCAGCTGCCACACTGGAGTCCCAGGACAGATTCCATATGGAAAGTGGCTGGTAGGAAATCCTTGAGATGTCTCTCCCTTGGACATCCAGATAAGAATGTCCCAAGAATTCCACCATGTTGCATGATTGGGAGGGAGAGTGGCTTTGTCATCTCTTCCCCAAGTGGAGAGCTGTGAGGAGCACGGGAGAAGTGCACACAACCACTAAGAGCCTTGCCACCTTTTGCCGGGTGATTTTTTTTTTTTGCTGTTAATCTTTATTTTTATTTTTAATTCATTTTAATGAGAAAAAAGATAAAATAGTAATGAAACAGTTTCAAAAAAAGTTAGTAGGATGGTTATAATAATTAATACAATATATACTGTTGTCTTCATAGTAGTTATTCAGAGGACACCATGCAGACCTGATATCTTATCTAAACAATATTAGTACAAACTTTTATTTTATTTATTTATTTATTTTTTTTTTTGTGGGACCAGGGTTCGAACTCACGACCTTGCACTTGCCCAGCAGGCACTTGTGCCTCGGAGCTATCTCCCCAGCCCAAGTACAAACTTTTATTCTCAATGAATTATGTCTATCCTAACTCTCTCTCTCTCTCTGTATATATGTATATATATATATATATATATATATATATATATATATATATATTATCTTCCTTTTAAAGTTTTTCTAAAAAGTTGAGAAGTTTTTTTTTTTTTTGGCTGGCTCAGGCTGCCTTAAGGGTGGGTGTGGGGATGGAACTGCTATCCCCTGTGCCTGACTGGGATTGCCCACACAGGTGCTTAAATCACTGAGCTAACATGAAAACCTCTTGCTGGGTGACCTTGAATAAGGCCTCTGTAGGTATGAAAATAAAAATGCATGCCTGAAAGTCAATAGAAGATCAATCTCTCTCTCTCTCTCTCTCTCTCTCTCTCTCTCTCTCTGTCTCTGTCTCTCTGACGTGCATACACACACAAGCCCAATATGCAAAAGTCCTCAGTGGGTGATAACTGTGTAGTCTAAATTTGAGTTGAAAAGTAGTGTAAGTTAGGCTAGGTTATAAAGGTCTCAGCCAGCCAGTCATGTTGGGATCATCTCATCAACAGGAATAACCCTCATGAAGTCCTCGAAAACAAACAGTGACAAGTTCGAGAGGGACAGCATTGAAATCTTCACAGTGGAGGCTCTGGAGCTGGGGGATCTGTGGAAAGTCAGGATCGGCCATGACAACTCAGGTCAGCTTCCCTATCCTCTTTTCTTGGCTACAACAATGAGGACCATGGACAAGTCTCCAGGGCCTCTGGGAAAGAAGCTGGGATTGGATGCCATCTGCCTTCCTTAACAATATAGTTTCTCCACCCTCTTGCCTGGCTGTACACAGAGATTCTGGTCTAGTTGGTCTGAACATTGGTGATTTTTAAAGTCTTTATGCATCCCTCAACCTCTGTAATTTTAATGTGCAGCCAGATTTGAAAATCCTTGATCTGACTCAGTGGCTCTCTAACTTTACTGTACACCAGAATCTTCTGGAGATGGGTGAGATGTTAAAAGATAGATTTCTGGGCCCCACCCTGAGACTTTGATGCAGTAAGTCTGGATGGTACCTGAGAATAGCATGTCTTCCAAGTCCCTGGATCCACAGAGGCCACTGATCTAGGAATCCCACTTTGAGAACCACTAGTCTAGCCAGCCCATCGTGGAGCACACTGGAACTGAAGCCAGACAGATGATGGGTCCATACCTGTCCTTGCTAAGTAAAGTACGATTCTTTTTATTGGTCCTAAAATTGTCTCTTTTAAGCCCAAGAAAGATACCCTTGTCTTAGAATCCAAAACTTTCAGGACTGTAGGGAAAGGGCTTTATGCCTGGCTTCCATTTTTTTTTTATCCTTTCAACTTAAGCACCATTTTCACAGTGTGGATCCTCCCTCTCCTGTTCATTTGCCCCCTCATCCACTATAAGTAGCCAGGGAGCAGTGACATCATCTCTGCCTTTGGGTGAAACAGTAGTCTTCATGGATACTGGTGGTCTTTGGGGTCATGTTTGGAGTTTGCACTCCAAGTGGCATCCTCCCCTCCCTCCCATCCCCTCCTTCATTCCCTTGCTGCACTCCCCCATTGCTGCTGGCTTCACTGGCAGAGCCTGGACTACAATCCAGTGTCAGCTGTGTGCACATTTCAGTCGGAATCCTGTTAATAATCCTGTCAGCAAAAGAGTGACATATGAGCGGTGGAGCTTCATGTGTCAGCCATCGGGTAGGAAAAAAGTGTGCGCAGTCCTGGAAGTCACCCACCCCACAGGGAACCACCTCTGCACAGATCTTTGATGTGTTCCGTGTCTCCGCCCTCTCCAGGGAAGGCCCCAGGCTGGTTCGTAGACTGGGTGGAGGTGGATGCCCCGTCTCTTGGGAAGTGCATGACATTTCCCTGTGGTCGATGGCTGGCCAAGAACGAAGATGACGGGGCAATCACCAGGGACCTGTTCCACGCAGAGCTTCAGACAAGGCGGTACACACCATGTAAGAACCTCGCCTGGCATGCCTGGTCCTCCTCCAGAATTGTATCACCTGCTACCTCAGCTCCTTATCCAGCGTTGACTCTAGGAAGGGCTCTCTTTAGAGACTGGTTCTATTTCCTAAGCTTAGGGCAGCAGTTAGGGAAGGGAGTGTGGAGTGGTGGGCCTAGTCCTGAAGGCAGGGAAAGAAAATGTAGGATTTACTCCAAACTGTACTCCAAACTGTCTAGTGACGGGGTATAGACAGCCTTCTCTCTCTAGGGTCCCCCTTCTTCACCTGCACCAGAGAAGAAGCATAATAATGTAGTGTGTGGTGCAGTGTCAAAAAAGAATGATCTGGGGGCATGGAGTTGCACATTTGTAACGCCAGCACTCTGGAAGGCGAAAGCAGGAGGATCCAAGTTCAAGCCCAATCTAGACAACTTAGTGAGACCCTGTCTCAAAACAAAACTTAAAAGGGCTGAGGGTGTAGCTCAGTATGAAAGCCCTGGATTCAAATTCCACTACAGCAGGATAAAAAGAAAAGCAGCAAAAGTCTAAGTGAGGACTCGTGATTGGACCCCATTACCAGTGTTTATTCCAGGCTTTCACACGTCAAAGAACTCTCACTTGGATTGCTGATGGGTGAGTGGAAAACTCAGAAAGGAGATAACTGTCATTGCCTCTACTGGGTCAGGCAGATGAGGGAAGTGAATAATTTGGTTACATGTGAACACCTGCCCTTCACTGTTGTCATTAAATGTTTATAAATATGTAAATGCACTTCAGAAAATTAGAACCAAAAATGAACCAAAGTGAAAAATTCTTTCTGAATTTAGTGAAATCTGACCCAGCACACATAACCATTCCTACCTAAATTATGAACAATATTAAAAGATTTCCCCTTAATTACTCATACTCAAACAGCATAAATCAGTGAAGGATTTCCTTCCCTAAAGCAATTAAAGTGGTCATGAACAGATCATCAAAATGCTTTCTGGTCGGTCCAAAGTCTGAAATGAAGGGGCAGATCCCTAGGTGAGGTTGCTGGCCTAGCATGTGCGATGCAAACCTGAACCCACCTCCCGCCCCCAGGAGCCACCTGCAGCTCAGGACACACACTGGATGAACAAGTGAACCCCAGGCCAGTGGCTGGCCCTGGTAGGCAGATATAAGTACCTGTCTGCCTTCACATACAATGACAGTCCTACTCTGTACCTCATCAAAAGTTTGAGTTTGTCTGGCTTACCGCACCTACAGTCACCCCTCAGTATCCCTGGGGATGGTTTCAGGACCTCCTGGATACAGGGTCTGCCGGTGTTTAAGTTGCTTATATGAAACAGTATAACAAAACCTACACACATCTTCCCATATATTTTAAGTCATCTCTAGGTGACTCGTAACCCTACGTACAGGCTGTGCAAATGGCCGTTATATTATCTCAAGAATGATAATAGAAAATCTGTACATGACCAATCAGACATAATTTTTTGAATATTTTTGGCACATGGTTGGCTGAATCCATGAAGACAGAGGGTTAATTGTATTCAGTTCTAGCCTGATATTAAAGCTAAGCTTTTGGCCCTTAGATTCTCATTTGCCAAGAACAAAATGAAGGAGGAAGGAGGAAGGAAAGGAAGGAAGGAAGGAAGGAAGGGAGGAAGGAAGGAAGGAAGGAAGGAAGGAAACAAAGAAGGAAGGAAAGGAAGGGAGGGAGGGAAGAAATTGTTCAGGGAAGACTTGACTTTCAGCCTGAGAATCTGATATGCGCCTAAACGTAGCTCTGCCGAGGGAGCAGAGAGAGGTGGGAGCAGAGACTCTGCTGCTCAGAACCTAATTGTGGAGAGTCTGAAGGCTCAAAGCCAGAGAGTTATAAGAAATCAGGGATGGTCCAGGCTGTCCAACAGCGTGGAACCAGGAAGAACAGACCAGGAGGAGCTGCCCTTTGACCGAGCCCTGCCAAGGCACACAGGAGACCCCAGTGTATCTGGAAGCGGCCACCAGAGTGGTCCTGAAGGAGGTGGGCTACTGAAGAGAGCTCTGAAGTCACAGATGTGCCATGTTAGAGCCCGTAGGGACCTTCAACTTGCATGTACAATCTGAAGGGCTATAGCGGGGGAGATGTTTCCAAGCAGTTGGCTGAGGTGAGAAGAAGGCCCAACAGGGGAAAGGATGCCCTTAGCCACCCAGAGTAGCTACTCAGCTTTAAAAAGTTAAGTTTCTTTCTGAAGGTCTCTGATACAGGTGTTCACTGGGATTCTGCAGTTAAGCAAGCTGCAGCAAGGATTTAGCTAAACCTCCTTGCCTTACAGGTAAGAAATGGAGTCCTGAAGGGATACAGCTACTATGGCAAGGGCAGAGTAGAGACCAGGAGCCACCTATGAGCCCAGGGCTGGACCAAGGAGAGCACCCGGGGGCTGGGGGTAGGCTCTGTCCAGCCCGAGGGGCTCGGGGCTTCTGCTGCCCTTAATCTCAGAAAAGCTCCAACCCTACTGGCAACTTTTGCCCCTTGACTCACAGCCTCAGGCCAGGGGGAAACCATGAGGCTCCAGAGGGGGAAAGGCAAGTGGCAGAGACAGTGTCTCTGGTCCTGCCCGAGGATCTGGCAGGGCTGGCACTTTGGCTTCAGGCCCATAAGTAACTCACCTGGTTAGTGATAATAATCGAGTTAGGGAGGCCCTTTTAGGCCCCTGTGGGACTAGAGTCACCTCCGTGGATCACCTCACCCTTGACTTGTGCACCTGACACGCTCTGGGATCAAACGCGTCTGAGTTCGACTTTAGCTCCACTGATGACCCTGGGCATGCCACTTCTTGGTGCCTTCTCACCTAACGGGACGGGCCTAAGAAGGCCTATTTCATGGATGAGAAAAGAATGCTGGGTCTAGAATCCGGCACACAGCAAGTGCCCAGGAAGTAAGTGACAGCTGTACCTGTTACAGTGGTACAGCCATATTCTCCTGGTGATAGACACAAAGCAAGTTCCTCATCTGGAGAAGGGTGGTGTCACCCAGCAGGTAGCTCCTCCTGTGACTGCTGTCCAGGGCCACGATCACTGACTGAGGCAGACTTCCCCTTGGGCTACTTCTCTGAAGCTTCTGACTTCTCCCTGCTGTCATCCCCCTCCCTGTCAGAACAAGCATACGTATCCCTATATACGGGCTGCACCCCAAACATGTACTCTCGCCCTAAGTGAGGTTCCCGGACGCTTTCCATTGCATTCCGAGCAGCTCCATATGTGCTGCAGGACGTCAGCGACAGCTCACTGAACTCACCTCACGACCTGCTAATGAATCTCAGCCAGTAGTTAGCAATATGTTGTTTTAGACAACTGGCTTCCAACTTCAGTGTAAAGTATGAGCTGCCCCCAAGAGGCAAACTGAGGAGTAGTTAGCAACCGTGTAGTTCCTCAAGAGTTCCTAGGGGGAAGGGTCTCCAGCTCACGCTTGTGGGGCCCACTGTGAGCTGGTGCCAACAGCACGGATGACTCCACTCTCTTGATAGTCCTGGGATGGGGCACTGAGTAAACTCTGCTGTATCCCCCCCTCCTCTACTGCCCCCAAGCAGGAGCCCCTTAAAAATGAGGGGGCCTGAGTGAGGGGCCAGGCAGGGCATGGATGGGCTGAGGAGGGCAAACCAAGCCTGCAGCAAGTGGGGCACTGGTGTCGGGATGAAGAGAAAGGAGAAAGGATTCTCCCACTGCCAGGCCGCTGGTGAGCTTCCCCCGGAGAGCAGTGCCTCTGGCTAGCCTGTGGCCTGCTGTGCACGACAGCAAGCCACTTACAGACAACGCAGTCCGAGGCCCACAGGTAACCTGCCTGGGCCGCACTGATAAGCCAGTTAGGGCCGGGTGGTGCTCGAGTTTGTCAGACTTCATAGCCTGTGCCTTCGGCCACTGTACTGCCCCAGCCGTGTGCTATGTGTGGCTTGGAAACTCTTGTCTGAGAGCTTAGAGGTTTTCTGTGTGCACAGGGTATCCTAGGACCCACCTGTGGTTGACTAGAAAGGTTCAAGTCCACAGGCAGCAGCTTATGGGGGCGAGGAATGTGCTGGTAAGGAACTCGACCCTGCGTCCTGTCTTTTGTTTCCTCACCCTCTGACCTCGTCTTCCGGCCACTCTGCTCAGTCGTCCCTTATGAGATCACCCTCTACACAAGTGACGTCTTTGCTGCCGGAACAGACGCCAACATCTTCATCGTCATCTATGGCTGCGATGCCGTGTGCACTCGGGAGAAGTTCCTGTGCACCAACAAGAGGGAGCAGAAGCTGTTCTTTGAGAGAAAGTCTGCCTCTCGCTTCATCGTGGAGGTAGCTGGTCCCACAGGCCTCCCTGGAGGGAGGGTGAGCGAGACAGGTCCTCAGGCCTGCCTCGAGGGCTGGGCCAGCCTTCCCACCTTGGTTAGTAGGTGGGCAGCTCCTCCATCCTCTCCAGGCCTCCTCTCCAGAAGGATGGGACAGCTTGCCTGTCTCTTCACAGACGGTGTCAAGATCAAAAGCAACGACAAGTGAGGGGGCCTTGGGCCAATGAAAGGCACAGTGTCTGGGGTTGCTCCACCACAGACACATACCACAGCTGGACTGGGCCAACGTCTGGTATAGAAGGGTGTCCGGTACATTGCCAGTCTGGGCAATGGAGAAATCGAAGTCAGCTTTTTCATGTGTTGCAGGGATAAAATAGCTGGGAAAGTAAAATTAGAAGAAGAAAGGTTTATTCGAGCTCATGGTCTTGGAGGTTGCAGCTGGTGAACAGGCTCCACTGTTGTCTGGTCTGTGGTGGAGAAAAAGCTTCTCTCTCATGGCAGCCAGGAAGGGAGGGGAGAGGGGGAAGGAGAGGAAGAGGAAGGAGAGGGAGGAAAGGGGGAAGAGAGAGAGAAGCAGAGGTGGGGAGGGAGGGAGAGGGGAGAGGAAGGGAGGGAGAGGAAGGAGGTGAGGACGGGGAGGAGGAAGGGGAGATGGAGATGGAGGGGTGGGGAGGAGAGAGGAAGAGGGAGAAGCAGAGGAAGGGAAGGAGGGGGGAGGGAAAGGGGAGGGGAGGGAGAGGGAGAGGGAGAGGGAGAGGGAGAAGCAGAGGAAGGGAAGGAGGGGGAGGGAAAGGGGAGG
>PVJA010045843.1:0-15428 GCA_004027025.1 Myocastor coypus | reverse complement strand
GAACTTTGGTCCAGGAGTCCACAGCAAACTCTAAGTGCTGGATCTAAGTCTTCCAATGGCTGACCCTGCTAAGGGCAGAGGACAGCAGGAGAGCGTCACGAAGTGGCTGTGATCACTAACGTGGACAGCGCGTGTCGTCCTAACCCACAGAACCTTTTGCCACAACCCTGAAGACTCAACCACAGAAACAATGGCCAAGGATTGTTTCTGATTTAATTGGCACCCAGGAGACGTTGTAATTTAGTGATGGACAGGGAGACCAGGACCCTGAAAAGAAGTTTCTTATCTGTAGTTCCCTAGAAAGGGGATAGCATGTAAGACGAGAAACAGATAGGCCAAAATTCCCAGTCTTTTTCATGGCTCTGTGTGAAGGAATGGGCTTGGAGGAGAAGCGTAATAGGGACAAGGACTGTCCTGGATAGTCTGATTACTCTCACAGACATGAGGGTCTGGAGATAGACTCTCCCTGTCAAGCCTCTGGCCCTGGATGACACAGGGAGGGGAAATATTAGTGTGAGAGTGAGGGGTAGATGACGTTAAATGACTGTAGAAACAGTAGGCTGTGGACTTGCTAGATTGCAAATGAGAAGCATCCCCTTGCTGCATGCAAGCTGACTTGTAGGCAGAAATGAGCTATCCCTGAGAAACACAGAATCCTGCATTGCAATGCCCAGGTAAGCTGATTATAATGTATGGAAAACTTAATAGCATGATTAGCAGAACTCTAATGTCACCCTTGTTGTGGCACAGAGCCCCGTTAGCAGTCTCTTCCAGGCTGTTCTGCAGGGACCCACAAACAGTCTGTTTTCCAAGTAGATCTTCCAAGCTGCCAAGGTTCCTCCAGGCCCCGTCCTATTTCCGGCTTCTTTCCCACCACAGCGCTTCTCCTAGGCCTGAAATGCCATTCTTCCCATGGTCCTGGGCGACACTATCTTCAGGGACCGATGCTCTCTTCCTGTTCGTCTGTGACACTCTCACTGTACATGTATGTACACACACACACACACACACACACACACACACACACACACACATTGCTCCCAGTGCTTCTAGCAGGGCCTCTGCACTGCACTGACCGGCCTTGCACTACCAAGTGTAGTGTTTGATACAGTGTGTCAACTTGGCTGAATGACTCAGCAGCCTGGTTCCCTGTTGATGGGAGCCCCACACTGGGGTACAATTGGTTCTTCCCTAGAGTATCACCAAGGCCTGCCTAGGATATGATTGGATTTCTCCCTAGAACGGGATCAAGGGCCCGTCCTGGGGTATGACTGGTTCCACCCTAGGGCACAATGAGTCCACGTCAGAATGACTGAGCACAAAAAGACTTTTTACAGGGCTGAAGGAGGAGTCAACACGTCACTTCGTCAGAGAAGCTTCGGTCTTCGCATTCAGACTGGACTTCATCGTCTGGCTTGCAGCGCAGACTCTTCAGCCTCCAGTTTAGATCTTTCGCCTTCCGTTGCAGACTCTTCAGCCTCCATCTACAGACACTTCAGTCCTCCATTACGGACCCGTCAGCCAACAGAGACTTACACGGAGTGCTGCAGTGAAGTCCAGGCCTCGGGATTGAATTCTTCAGTCCGGAGCGTGCAGATGCCCTGTGCACGCTTCCTCATCTGACTCTGTGGCTATTGTAAGCCAATCTTACAATTTCTTATAGATTGTATATTTGCTGTTAATATCCATTCCTTATATCTATTCTGTTCCTCTAAGTAAAACCCTGACCAATACACCAAGCATGACAAGTTTAGCAAAGTTTATCCCAGCTACAATGAAGACTGGAAGCATGCCTTCATGCTAGGGCACATCGTCAGTGGTTTCCAGGCATCCAGGAGAAAGTCATTCTTGACTGACATCAGGTTTCGATAAGCTTTGGGAGACCCAGCTTTGAACTGATCTTCTCCTGGCTTCCTATTGTGTGATCTCAACTTATTCACGTGATCGTTTCTATGCATGAGATAACTAACATGGACATTGACAACCACGGTGACATCACAAGAGCACTGTGAGGATTTCCTGAGAAGCTACTTCACAAGCATTGAAGCGCCTGTTGTACAGAAAACACTGAGTAACTGCTGTTAGAATAAACAAAGGGAAAGCCTGGCAAGTGTATTTTGGGGAGCACGTCGCGGTGGTTAAGATTTTAATGTTCTTCCAATTTATGACATTAACTAGTATGATACTCTTCTTCTGAGATCAAATTGCATCATTAGGTGAAATGTGAGAGCCCGTATGTTTGCTGCAAAATCTATTTCACAGGCATGGACTTTTTAATTTTTATGTATTTGATATAAGGTTTACAGAGTCTCACTGCACAGATTGGACTTGTAGTGATCCTCCTGTATTCAACCTCCTGAGCACTGTGATTGTAGGCATATAGCACCATGCCCAGTCTTTCATAAGCATTTATGAGAAGCCAACTTTATCCTTAAAAGATGCATTTCCTGATGAATAGACCCTCGAGGATATTCCCTCTCTAAAGTACTCCTAGTGCAGGAAAACACCTGCCAATTTTATGAGATTGGCTTGAACACAATCTGACTTGAAACACATACTTCAAAGATTTATTGGACAATATTCATTTATTTATTGTCTTTAAGTCCGTATTATTGCATAGGAATTTAAAGAGTGGCACATTGTTGACAGTCATCACCGTTGTCATTTTCTCCTTCACACTGAGAAATGAAAATCACTGTACACAAGTAAGTGTCTTTCTGAGATTTTTCAAAAGTCTAAACCCTGCAGGTGCTTGAAGAACAGAATTCCCTGGAGACCCAGAGCAGGGCACATAGCTATTAACTGTACTTAGGATACGTGTGGTATTTTTCACTAGAGTGATGTCTGTTCTCCAGGTCTTTTCACTCTATGGCCTAACTTACTCTTCCTCATCAAAGATGCTCATATATTTTTGTAATTTGACTTCTTTAGTAGTGGGATGTATGACTCAAAATGCACGATTAAGTTGCACAAGAAACTAGAATGATGTGTATTAGCATGGGTCCATGCAAGGAGTTATTACAATGGATAGTGGAGATAGCTGGAAAAATTTGGAAATCCTTGGACTATGTGACATTTTCTTGATTGTAATATTTGTCTTAATTACATCTCAATTGTATCACCTGTCCATTTTTTTTTGATGGATTAACTGCAAACAGACACTGAGGCAGAGGTTTATATGGAGTGCATACCTATATGGACTGCTTAGAGGAATAATAGAACACAGAAGTGCTGAGAGGATAGCCAGGATGTTTTAAATAATTTTAAGCATGTTGAGTTGACAAGGAGGAATGACTTCTACATGGAGCGCATGAGCTGAGCAAGCCCTGCTGAGATGTTTCCTGCTTCTATTCCACAGTGGCCCTGTAGCAGAATATTGGACAGGGTGAGAGCGCTCGGCAGGAGCAACTTTCAGAAGGGAAGTGAGATGGAAGCTGACGGCTACCAAAGTCTCTGGAAGCTGGGGAAATCCATACTCCCCCACAAAGGGCTTATCTGGGTGGCAGACCACAAAATCCACCACAGATATTACCACTTTCCACTGACGTATTTTTAAAGAATCACAATGAAGGCATACAAAAACCGTTTTGTCAGGTATTGCGATAATATGGGAAAGAATGTAGTGACAGGTAAATATGTTCATAATCTACTGACTGAATTGCTGGTTTATGCTCAACAGCTTCTGAAACAGAACCAGAAATTTACAGAAAGTGGACCCAGTAGGAGAGCTGACCTGCTATGAGGTGTGACCACTGAACACAGAGAAAGTTTGTGTTTTCTAAAAATATATATAGAAAAAGGCATACTGCTATGAACTGCTCTCAAAATATTCAAAATTCTCCTTTTCTCTCGTGCACTTGTTTGCTGCAATGCATCTTTCACTGCAGTGATAGTTTTTAAAATTTGAGCACCCGCCGTGAGCCTCGTTCACCCCTGATCTTGCCAGGTGCTCCCCCTCTCAGGCTCCCAGGGAGGGTGAGGGATCCTTAATGATGGCTCAGAAATTGGACTCAGTCTCCTTCTCCCCTGGGCTCAGGTTTCCCAAGCGTAAAAGAGAGCACTATGAAGGGGACGTGCTTTCCTCAATTTCAGAATGGAGAAAACAATTAGGTCCAATGAAGTAACCTGAGGCTAGAGTCCCCAGAGACCAAAAGACGAGAAACAGACCCTGCTGAAAGTGAGGGACGGGGCCGGCTCCGGAGGCAGCTCTGAAGTCTCTGGAGTGGGAAGAAACTGTGAACCGTATCATAGACACAGCACAGTGATGTACTTTAGATTTTAAAAGAGAGTGGATCCTGATACTATATAATGGGGTGTTTATTAGTAAGGAAAACATAAAAGATCCAAAGACTCAATGTCTACCTAATACAGGACAGCTGTCTTGTTGCAGGGCAGGGAAGGCCTATAAGCTCAGTTTTCCCACCTCAGTAGCAGGTGGTGGCTAAGTCAATAGATGGTGCTTCCTGCCTGAGCTGGACTGATCCGTTAGAGGGAGCGCTTTTCTAACAGAAGAGATTCACGTTGTGCTTTTCTTTTCTTTTGTAAATTTAGACATTGATCAGGAACAAGTAAAAAAAATTCAAATAGACGTCAAACAATGACAACGACAAGGTCAAGATATACTGCTTTCTTTTTGGTAAACTTTCTCAGACAAATGTGGCATTAACTTCTTCAGTAACCCAGTGACCCACCGACCCCAAAGCACAGTGAGTAATACCTCCGTTAACTAAATCTTGCACCTAGTTTCATTCAATTTGTGGGTCACTAGGAGAAATATCAGCAGCATCCAACAGCATGAGTGCGTTTTTTAAACACTGGAAATATCTCAGAAAATTATGCGGTTATTTGCAGGGACTCTTTAAAAATTGTAAGCCTTCGTCAGTCATCTCTAAGGCGCTGCTTGGCTATAAAACATCAGCAGTATGATGGAAAAGAATGGAAGGGCAGCCAGAGGTTGAGAAAGGAGGAGGTGGGAGGAGGGAAGAGGGATGAGCGGGTCAGGAAGTGCCGATACAGACCTGTACCTAGCGCTGCGGTGAGTAGAATCGTCATGGAGTGTATCAGTGCCTCATGTTCAGGAAGCGCACATTTCTCTGAAAAAAGGGCATAGTACTGCCTATTTTAGGAGACTTAAATAAGATAATACAAACAGAATACCTAGTGTAGATCACAGGTGATCATCAAAGCTGTCACATTTTAATTTTCAGTATTAGCCCATCACTTACACTGGTTATCTTATTTGAGGTATTTGAGTATTTTCTCCACTTGTCTCAGATTTATACTTTTGGGAAAATTTTCCTGATGGGAATGAGGGAAAAAGATCCCTTTTTCCTTTTCCTTTACCTTTACAGGTATTGTTCATGAAACTCATGCTAGGGAAGACGGCTTAGGCTGCTCGTCTATATCAGTGAGATCTGGAAATTAGCAACATGTGGTGAAAAGAGCAAACGTTTGTGCGTGAAGACAGCTGTATTTCAATTTAAGGAAGAAATGATTAGCGGAGAAACTGCCATACTTGCTGATTCATCTAAAAAGGATGAGCTTATCGCTTCTCCTGGGAAGACAAATTGTGTGTGTATATATATTATACATGCACAATTTTGGGGAATTTACACACACACACACACACACACACACACACATATATATATATATAAATTTGGGGTGATATATAGATGATACATATGTCACATATATCATATACATATATGATATATATATATATACACAGATATAGACATAGAGATATAGATATATCATTTTAAAAAATCTTTCTCCTCTCCTCCTTTTCCAGATTAACTTTCCTACTTCCATCAAGTTGCTTTTTTACTTATTTGTATTTTGAATTTCTCATACATAAGAAACAATGCAACACTTAACATTTTGTGTCTGATCTATTTCCCTTACATTATGGCATCAAGCCCCCTCCATGTTCCTACCAGTGACTCAATCTATCCTCCTTTGTGGCTAAAGAGTACTCCATGCGTCTTATCCCTGTGTATGTTCACAGGAGCATAGCACACTTCTATGAGTTGGCTGTGATAACGGTGCTGCTATAAAACTGAGAGTGCATGTGCCACTGTGATGGGGTGCCATCATCTCCTTTGGGAAAGCACCCTGAAGTGAGATAGCTGGGTTTCATGGGATTTTAAAAAAAGACATGAAATATAATGTTTTCTTATTGCTCATGATGCTGAAACCTGTCATCGTGGAAACTTGCTCGAATGGTGCTTCTACACAGGGCAGCGTCTGAAGGAAAGGAATCAGCTCGTGTTCATTTTTATCTCCACCTCTGTTCTGTAGATGCAAAGAAAGATATGAGGTAATCCTAATCTCATCCTGAGAGTTACTGTTAGACAGTAGCAAACAGGTGTTTTTTTTTTTTTTTTTCCTTCCTGTAAGACATCCATTCATGTGTAGGGATCCATTGGTCTCTCAGTGTGCTCTGTTGTACTCCTGGGAGAAAGAAAAAGATAGACAAAAAAACAAGAGCTTGGCCAGATGGTAGCCCCCCTACCTGGTTGGTGAGACGACCCCCAGCGCCACAGTAGGGGCATTTATGTATACCTCTGCAAAGTTAGTATCACATGATACAAGGTTGCCGGGTGACTGATAGCTGACATTAACCAGTCAGGATGCTTCTCTCAGGACTGAGGTAGCTTGACTGCTTTAGGCACTGAGGCCTGGTCCCACTTTCACAGATTTGACCAATTTCCAGCCTCTGCAGCTCCAAACACTTATCATTACTCATTCCTTTGAAATGCTGAGGAATATTTCACTGGCTGACTTGGGCCGGTTTATTGTTTGGCAGTCTGAACAATTGGGGTGCTTGAGGCCAAGTGAAGAAAATGTCACTGAGTGTTTTTGACTTTTACATGTTGCCCTGGACTGTCTAGGTGAACATACATTGCGAAGTCTTCTTCCTCTTTGTCCCATATAGACGTTGATATAGCTTGCACAATATAAATCAGTTCCGTTGAAATTACCTGGTGTTATTTGCCCAACTCAGTGTAGTGGCCTAAAATTTCATGGATACTTCTGGCTTCTGCAAGATCTATTATTTTTAAGTTATTATTGATTAAATTTACTTTCAACCTGTATACACAAATACAGTTGCGCATTTAAATGGAGCACCATGGTGTTTCGGTCATGCACTCTCTAAATGAGGTTAAGCATACCTATCACTTCAAATGTTTATCTTTCACTTGGTTCAGCACTCCATATCATTACATCGAACTTCTTGAGAAACACAGAGTTGATGTCTAGGTCCAAATAACTGGGCCACAGGTTCTGTCATGGTGCTAGAAGGCTGGTTGCTGGGTGTCTTCACTGTCTTCATTTTTCACTGTTTCGTTAGAGCTGTTCAGTCTATCTACTTACTGGAGAGAAGTATTGAGAAGTGTCAGTATATAGCTGTTTCTTTTCTTTAAAAATAATCCTTAATTACAATGCATGGAACGCAGAGCTAGATTGGTGAGATGAGCTTTAGGAGGCTTAGATTCAATAGCCTCCAACATCACAAGCTTCACTGGTGGCCCACTGCAATTGCAAAACCTTTGATTGTATATGTATCTGCTTCCTCTTAGTCCAAAGAGAAGTATATTCTTTCCTTTTTTTTCTTTCTTTCTTTCTTTTTTCTATGCAACATTAATAGGGAGGTGGGTCATGCCCACACACTGCACTCTATAGAATGATTGTGAGGACAATATGCAATATGTCAGCTTTCAAAGAAAAAAAGGGGGAAAAGAAAAAAAAAAGAAATATGCTGCCATTAGAAAGGTTAATGTTTAGTTGTTTGATCAATCTTATATACCTATATGTATTAATCTAAACTGATCCGATGATGAAAATATGTAATATAACCATTGTTAAATTTAAACAATAAAAGAATTGAAAAAAAATACAAGTTCGTGGAAGATGAGTTTTATTTGAACCATGTTGGCTGTATTGAGTTATCCTCTACTGTTTTCCTTGACAATGAAATTTTGAAGTGCCGCTCTTGGTTGTGATGTAACTATTTCAGTTGAGTGACAATACTGATTAACCTTTATCACTTCCAGTAGTTTCAATAATTCCCATTAGTATCAAGAGAAGAGTTCATTCCATTCATTCTGTCATTTCTCTCTAGAAGTTGCACATATAGGAGGGGCTAGTTTGTTTTGTACAACTATCACTTAACACTGTGTTATCCCCATTAAATAGTTGACATCAAAAAATCACACGTAAATAATATGAAATAACTTATTATCTTGGTCATTATTTAGCATAGAGCATACTGTGCATTCAGACATAAGTCTTTTGATGCACATCTGACAACTTTTATACATTTATAAGTTTTTACGCTTTTGCTATGATTTACAGGTTGTCCATCAGTCCACACTTCTGTCAGTTACTCACGTGATGTCATGCAGTGTTTGATCTTCTCTTATTGTAGCTGAAATGGTCAAACCCATGAATGAGGCCCAAGGAAGAAACCAATCAGAGGTGACAGAATTCATCCTCTTAGGACTCTCTGACAACCCAGACCTACAAGGTGTCCTCTTTGTGTTGTTTCTGGTGATCTACATGGTGACTATGGTCGGGAACCTGGGGATGATGGCACTGATCAAGCTGGACCCCTGTCTCCACACACCCATGTACTATTTTCTCAGCAGCCTCTCCTTTGTCGATGCCTCTTACTCTTCTTCCGTCACTCCTAAGATGCTGGTGAACCTCATGGCCGAGAGCAAGACCGTTTCTCGGAGTGGATGTGCTGCCCAGTTCTACTTCTTTGGCTCCTTCCTGGGCACCGAATGCTTCCTGCTGGCCATGATGGCCTATGACCGCTATGCTGCCATTTGGAACCCTCTGCGGTATCCCATTCTCGTGTCTGGGAGAATTTGTGTCATGTTAGTAACTAGTTCCTTTCTCGCAGGGTTTGGAAATGCAGCTGTGCACACAGGGATGACTTTCAGACTGTCTTTCTGTGGCTCTAATAGGATCAACCACTTCTATTGTGACACGCCACCCCTGCTCAAGCTCTCTTGCTCAGACACCCATGTCAACGGCATAGTGATCATGGCTTTCTCCAGTTTTAATGTCATCAGCTGCGTTATGACTGTCCTCATTTCCTACCTGTGTATTCTCATTGCAATATTGAAAATGCCTTCAGCGGAGGGGAGGCACAAAGCCTTCTCCACCTGTGCCTCTCACCTCGTGGCTGTCACTATTTTCTTTGGGACGATTCTCTTCATGTACTTGCGGCCTACAACTAGTTACTCAATGGAGCAGGACAAGGTTGTGTCTGTGTTTTATACAGTAGTGGTCCCCATGCTCAATCCTCTCATCTATAGTTTGAAAAATAGGGATGTGAAAGAGGGCTTTAAGAAGATCTTAAAGAAATACTTACTGTAAAGTTGAGATACCCAGTTTCTTTTTATGTAGAAGACATATCTTATGTTTATTTTTCAGTGCTAAGATGCTTTCCATATTTTATGTAACTTAAAAATGAGCTATGCTCTTTAGACATCCTCCATAGACCTGCATGAATCCTTCTAATGAGTAAAAGCACAGTGCATGATCTAGGTGTGTCATACAGGTATGCACACATTTGTTTTTTTGAAATAAAGTTAAATTTTATTATGCAAATAATTATGCCATAGTAAAAAAATAGCCAATTAAATGAGAGGGATTTTTAAAAAAAGTTTTGGAGTTTCAAAGTCATATATATATTTTTTTGAACTAAGTTTTCTGTGTTATTACGTATCACCCATATGTAAATGGAGAACTCATGACTCAGAGGATTGCCCTCTAAGCAGAAAAGCATAACGATACATTACTGGAAGAACTTTTGAAAACAAAAACAATGGGAAGGCTTGGAAAGCCCAAGATAAAAAGCAGACGTTAATTAGCTTTTTAAAAAGAGCAAGGGGTAGAATACTTCTTCACAATATCAAGGACCAAGAGTCAATCTCTAGCACTGCACCTTTCTAAAAAATAGTAAGGGGCCGGCTAGATAGCTGAGCAGACTAAAGCACATGCTTAGGCAGGGCACTCACTTGGGTTCAAATTCCATATTTAGTACGTAACTTATTGCAATCTGTTTTAAAATGCATTTATTGGTATCCTTTGGCATATTCAAGCTAACGAGGCTCAGAGGCAGAGTTTTCATGCCATAAGATTACTGCAGAGGCCTCTTATGAGCCACACCTGAAGTGTTAGTGATGTCCTGTCTAGTGAATGAAGCTGCGCAGTGGTCAAGGGCGAGCAGAACTGATTCAGGCCTAGCTGCAGCTCTGGAGCCAAGATGGCCATTCACAGTCGCTTCATACTGTGACTCTACAGTGGCCACGGGAAGCGGGATTTTCTTGGTGCAAGGGCACCTTGGGAAAGACAGGCCCGTGCAGTGGGCAGTTACACAGCTGGAAATCAGTTGTGGATTTTCAGCTACCATAACTTTTGGAATCAGGGAATAAATAATTCTGCCATGGCAAGTACATCTGGGTGGTGGGTCACAGAACTCAACACCAAATGCTAACATTTCCACTCATACAGTTCTGAATAATCCCAAATAGAATAATAAGAGGACTGTAGCAGTACATGGAAAATATGCTCAGGACTCCCTTTGTGTATTCGATGGGATAATCTGAAGGTCATCGCAAACGTGCTTTATGTTTTGTCTACTGCTCGCCAGGTTTCATGTAGGTTTTAGTAAGCATTCATCAAATAAATTATCTGTTACTTATCTTAGTGGCGTGTGTGTGTGTGTGTGTGTGCATGTGTGTGTGTGTCACTGCCTCAGCGACTAAACAACAGCCCTCTCTGGTGTGATTGCTAAAGAAATTTGACCAATGATTGGGAATGAGGTCAGTGTCTACTCCCACTTCCCACCGCTCCACTATCCACCGTGGACTATGAGGGACGGCATTTGCATTACGCATAATATAAATGAAACAACTTTGTCGCCTAAGGAGAGATAACAAGGAAGGCATTAGTGCATCTGGCCCCCGTGGATTGCTCTCATCAATAAATACCTCACACTTTCCATGGTTAACCAAGGCAACTGAAAGTGTGGCATCTGGTGTCCTTTGAAATAGGACACTCTGAAATATCCATCATCACTTCGGTCAGAATATAAACCTATATTATTTTTAAAAGAGGAACGATAAAATCTAAGCTGCTTATTTTCCTCCTGTTTTCATATTTGCCTGTGCGCATGTGCAGCTTGCATCTGCTCATATGCAAGTGGTTACAGTCGGTGGTGAGCTGTCACGGAGGCAGCGACATCGTAATGCACTGGCAGAAAGGAGGAGAGGGTAACATTCTATCCAGGCCAGAAGGCTGAAGTAGTGGACAAGAGGAAAGAGAGGAAAGAGCCCAGGACCACACATGTTCCCCCAGCTCAGTCCCCCTGGCCTACCGAGACACACGACAAATGCATGCTAGTGATCTCCTAGGTGCCTGTCCAGCTACTCATGTTGGTGACTGGTCCCGTGGCTTGGGGTCTATGGAGACGGGGAAGGTAAAGGTAGGAGTGGGTCATGGTTACTGCTTGTGCTAGGAGCCTGAGAGTGGAGAGAAAGACAAAGAGACCCAGGGTGCCCTTGAGCTCACTTCTGTAGCCCAGGCTGGTCTTGAACTCTGATCCTCTTGCCTCAGCCTCCAAAGTGCTGGGATTAAAGGTGGGCACCACCATGCCCGGCCTCTACTCTCCTTCTAATAGGTCCCAAACTCTAAAGATTCTACCACCAATCAGTAGTGCTAACGTAGCTACCAAGTATTTGACACATGACCTTGTAGTGACATTGGAAAGTATTTTTGTTTTTGCATTTTAGGTATGGATCTACAGGGTCTCACTACCAGGTCGGACTCATAGTGATCTGCCTGTTTACAGCCCCCCAAGAGTTGGGATTACTGGTGCATGCCACCACGCCCAGTCTCCATTGCCTTCTCAGACTGCCCCAGTGGTGACCTGGCATTCCAGGCCAGGGGATCAAACCCTCCCACCAGCATGATTTTGTCAGAGAAAGTGTCACAGATGAGCACAGAGTGGTCATGGGCCATCCGGCCAATGGGTATCAGTAAGGGGTTAAAACAAAGGACAAAACAAAACCAAGACACACGGATTGAGGACTGTGCTTGTAAAAAGTTGGTCCATCAGAAATTTGGCAGCAAATCTGGGGAAATGACATAAAGATAGTAGATATTAACAAGGTACAATGTTAATGAGAAATAAGGAAGTTGACTTAACCTGACTAAATTTGATTGGTATCAGCTAGGATTTGTGACCACAGTGAGCACAAGAATCTCAGAAAAAGAGACCCAAGCTCTACATCATCTCTGAATTCCTGGAGAAGAAGTTTATTTTGTTTTACAGAGGCTTAGACAAAACATTCCTTTCATGGAAGGAATTGCATGAAAAATGGGAGGAAAATCAAGTAGTTTCCTCTTTGCTGTAAGAGCGTTTCTGTGACACACTGAGAACATGTGTATTACAGCTCTTCGCTTCTTACTGAAGTGAAGACGGAAATGTTTTATTAGTAAACCGTGTAACTGTTCTATTTTACACTTGATCTTAGCCAAAAGGCCGAGAAGCAGTACTGTTCTATTTTACAGAGAGATCGCTGGGTATGAAGATTTGTGAGACATAAAAAGACTAACTTGTGCCTTCCAAGCCTTACTTTACCTCCTGATATTTCTTTTTTCCTCTACTGGTCACACTGCTTTCATATCTGTCAAAAGCTTTCTAATTAAAATAGAAATATGCTTCATGTGAGGAATCACTAGAAATAATACACAAGAGATTCACCTGCAGGGCAGGCATCCTCTGCATGTGCATTTGAAGTCTTCTGCTTAAATTGAAAGACAATCCTTCCATAAAAAATCCAGTTGAGAAAAAAACTAGAATATAAGCTTATATTATTTTTCTTAATATTCATAAACTATTTATAAAATTGATTGTCTTCACATAATACTAGTTAACAGCATAAATTAACAGAAACTCCCAGGAGAAACTACAAATTCATAGAGAAATTTTGCAATAGCATTAAAAATATTCAAAACCTTTAATTCAGTAATTCTACTCCAAGGAATGTATCCTAAATGAAAAGCCAGAGGAGCACATAAGTAACCCATAAAAGTATTAAGATAGATTAGATGACGATGTAGTGTTTGGTAAAATAATCCAAGAGATATAAAATACATAAAATATTTTAGATAGATTTTTTTCCCCTCAAAATGTTATAGAAGTCATTTTTCCTAAACACAGAGCACATAGAGTGTTGTAAATGCATCTAGGAGGAAGTAAAATCTACTTGAAGGCTGATACTTTTCACTAACATCTGTGATGCTTGGTTATCTTTTTTTTTTTTTTTTTTTTGCATATGCTAGCACTTTGTGCTAGCCTCCTGCTGTGATGTCAAGGAGAAGTTACTGCACATCAAAGGAAATGACCCTCAGAGTGTCAAAACAATCCACGAATTTGGAAAAACAACAACAACAACAGCAGCAACAACAAAACCTTTACCAATAATCCCTCAAAGGCCTTCTATCTAGAATCTCAAAAGAACTAAAAAAATTAAGACCCCCAAATTTAAAGATGCAATTTGAAAATGGCCATCTGAGTTTAGTGCAGTTTTTATATATTACTTTTGTAATTAAGATCAATGACTAAATAAAAAGCTACAGTTAATGCCGTTCACTGGAATATATGATCTTTGTTTAAAAACATGTTGAGCTTTTATGTAAAAATTAGTGTTGAGGGCCAGGGAGACAGCTCAGTGGAGTAAATGCTTGCTTGGCAAGCACAGGTCCTGAGTTCAATCCCTGGTATCACCAAAAAAAAAAAAAAAATCAGTGTTGAATTCACGTAGAGTAGAAACTCACACAGATCTAGTCTTGTGAAGTGTGATGACACATAAACTCAAAAACTTTTCACGAAGAAATGTAAAATATGAAACCCACAGTAATCATCCTTCTGTGGTGTACAGATTAATTTTATTTCCCCATACATGTTTTTAATTTTTAAAAACAAACCTGTGTACATTTTTAGTTTAAAGCATATGTTAATAAAATGCAGATCAAATTTGTTTGACCTATATCAAAATTTCTCTTTTATGTAAAATAGCACAACACTTCTATTTTTAATGCTCATAAACTATCATACTCCCCTGAAATGTCAGCAGACTTTATAGTAGAAATTAAGTTATCATTAGGAAAAATATAAAACTAGATACTTTTTTTTTGTTAAGGGACAGGGGATTGAACTCAGGTCCTTGCATTTTCCAGGCAAGTGCTTATTCTACTCAGC
Organism: Myocastor coypus; assembly: GCA_004027025.1. Taxonomy (NCBI): domain Eukaryota; kingdom Metazoa; phylum Chordata; class Mammalia; order Rodentia; family Myocastoridae; genus Myocastor; species Myocastor coypus. The sequence continues at coordinate 1,141 of PVJA010045843.1, read as the reverse complement.
TATCTCTCCAGCCACCTCAGATACTTTGAACTGCAGTATGCCATATTAATGAAAGAAGATGAATTGGAGATCGAGAGTCATATACAAATAGATTAGGTATGACATAAACCTGCATCTAATTATTTATTTTATGGTATTCTTGTGCATTAGCCAATGCACATTCAGGGTTTTCATGTGAAAATTGTTTTCAGTGTCAATACTATCTAGTGATCATATCTAGCAAAACAGTCACTCTTGAAGGCAGAATTTCAAGAAGAAATGACCAAAAATGGCCATTGAGAGTTCATGGTGAAAAATAAATCACCACTGTATACTTCATACCCCTGTAACACATTCTTCGTGATGGGACAGGCTTTGTAGTGACATATGAACATGGGTTAGATTGCAATTTTCTCAAAAATATTTCCCTTGACCAGTTGCTCCATGGCCCGGATCACATCCTTGTTCCTTAAGCTATAGATCAATGGATTTAGCATTGGGCTCAGGAAAGTGTAAAACACGGCGATGACTTTGGACTCTTCCACAGACTTCTCTGAGGGAGGTCGTAAGTACATGCAGAACAGGGTGCCGTAAAATAGGGTGACCGTGGTCAGGTGGGAGCCACAAGTGGAAAAGGCTTTGCGCCTGCCTTCTGCAGAGCGGATCCTCAGGATGGCTACGAAAATGAAAATGTAGGACAGCAGGATGGTGAAGAGAGAGCTTGACAGAGTAAAGCCTGCTACGATGAACATCGCCATCTCTTTGACGCGGGTGTCCGAGCAGGCCAGCACCATGAGCGGAGGGTCCGCACAGTAGAAATGATTGATCTCGAGGGAGCCACAGAAGGACAGCTGGAAAGTCAGCAGGGCCTGCGAGAGGCCATTGAGGAAGCCAAACAGATAGGAGAAGGCGACCAGAGAGGCGCACACGCACCTGGACATCCTGCTGCTGTAGTGCAGCGGGCTGCAGATGGCCACGTAGCGGTCCAGGGCCATGCACGCCAGCATGTAGAACTCGGTGATGACCAGGGCGATGAAGAGGAGGCACTGTGCGAAGCAGCCCGCCCGCGAAATGGCCTTCCTCCCGGACAGGAGGCTGTGCAGCATGTTTGGAGTGACATTGGAAGAGTAGCAGAGGTCCACAAAGGACAGGTGGCCCAGGA
>PVJA010045842.1:0-15452 GCA_004027025.1 Myocastor coypus | reverse complement strand
CTTGCATCCCTGGGATGAATCCTACCTGGTCGTGATGTATAATCTTCTTGATGATTTGTTGTATTCTAATGGCTAGGATTTTATTGAGAATTTTTGCGTCAATGTTCATGAGAGAGATTGGCCTGTAGTTTTCTTTTTTAGTTACATCTCTTTCTGGTTTTGGTAGATTACTGGGTTTTATAGCCATGCAGCATCATACAGATTCCATTCACAAGCTTAACACCCATTTTTTCTTAACTAAGCAATTACTATGCCTTGTGACAGTAAATTTGCAGTTTGAAGTACAACAAAAATAAGGGTTTTTTTTTTTTTCTTTACATTTATTATGGTAGTACTATGATCACCTGACTACTAAGCTATATCCCCTACCCTTTCTATTTATGTTGAGACAGAGTTTTTTTGTTTTTTTTTTTTGTCTTTTTGTCTTTTTGAGACAGGGTCTCCCTATGCAGTTCAGGCTGGCCTTGAGCTCACTTTTGTAGCCCAGGCTGGTCTCGAACTCGCACCAATCCTCCTGCCTCAGCTTCCCGAGTGCTGGGATTACAGGCGTGCACCACCACGCCCGGCGAGACAGAGTCTTGCAGAGTTTCCTGGGTTGGCCTCCAATTTAGTCCTCATACCTCAGCCTCCTGAGTAGCTGGGATTAGAGGCTTATGCTCCTGGATCTGACTGAATATTACTTAAGAATTTCACAGATTTGTTTTATAGTGGCTCTTAAGAGCATGACATGTTATGACTTCTTTTTAACATATGTCAAAATGGCAGTATCACTTGTTTTTGTGCTTAGGGGCCGTTGTTTTAGCCATCTTGATGGCCCCTTTTTAAAAGTATGTATGTGTGTATGTATGTATTTATTTATGGGATCAGGGTTCAAACTCATGACCTTGCACTTGCCGGGCAAGCACTTGTACCATGGAGCTATCTCCCCAGCCCATGTTTTTGTTTATTATTATTATGGTCAGCTTAGCCCGCCCAGGGACTGGAGCTTGTGCAGCATGTGTTGCCTGGAATAGAACCATGGTCCTCTCTGTTGCCTAAGATTGCCTAAGCAGGCAAGGGGCTATTGTTAAATAAAAAGAATCACTTAAGAGGCTGTCTTAGTTACTTTTTACTTGTTGCTGGGACAAATACCCGACAATCAAAATGAAGGAAGGAAAGGTTTATTTAGCTCACAGTTACTGGAGGTTTGATTTCATATTCTGCCAGCTCCAAGGCTGAGTGGCACATGGCAGAGAACAGCAGTTCATGGCAGCGGAACAGCAACAATGGCAACAGAAGCAACAAAACAACCAGGGGAGCAGAGAGCAACAGCTTCAGTCTGTCTGTCTGTCTCTCTTTATGTTACATTCAGGCTCTCCGCCTCAGCCTATCCACCTTAGGCTACACCCATAATCCCAGAAGTACTTAAAACACATAATCCCAGGGATCATGGATCAAGTCTCAAGCTCTAGATCAGTACTAAATCACATAATCCCAGTGACTCATGAGTCAAGTCTCAATCTATAGAAGTCTCTGCCACACAACTGCATGAGGCTTTGTGGGGACAACTAGACATAAACGATAACAGAGGCTGAGTATACTCAGTGGTGAAGTACTTGTATAAGCATATATAAGACCTTAGTTTTGATCCCCAGCACTGCAAATAAAGTTACAATTGAAGTGTTTATAAGACTACTTAACACCAGAATTGATAGTTGAGACATCTACTAATGAGTTGATAGCATAGATAGCATGGACACACTGTACATTGTCCCTTGCAGGACAAAGTGGAGAGAATGCAGAATTTTATCACACTATTAGAAAGTATACAATGTAGAAATTCTTTTCCTTCAATTTTTCATTTAATATTTTCAGGCTATAGTGGACAGCTAGTAACTAAAATTACAAAACCCAAAACCATGGATGAGGGAGAATTCCACACAGTGTGTTTTGGTACTATCCTTAGTTTCAAACTTCCACCAAGGACACTGAAACATAACCTGCTATAATAAATATTGCATGGTTTCTTAAGTGAGAAACTCAAAGTACAATAAAAGAAATTACAAGGTAGATCATAGGAACTAAGGAGAGAGGAGATAGAGCTTTCTCAGATGGAAAGAGGAACAAGAACTGGAAGGAAAGGAGGGAATAAGAATGGAAAAAGGAGCTAAGATGTGTGTGTACATGGACCAGTTCTATACAAGGAGCTGGTTTTATGTTTTATAAAGGTGACTGAAATGAAAGGGGATCAGGAGATGGATCAGGGAGGGAGAGAAGAGAAAGGGAATTAAGATGTATTGTATAGGGGCTGGGAGATAGCTCAGTGGCACAAGTGCCTGCCTGGCAAGTATGAAGTATTATGTATATATATAGCAACTCTCCACAGGAAATGTAAACAACATGGACTCCACACATGTTACTACTAAAGAAAAGGGAGGGGCTCCCTCCCTGCCCTCATGCATGATAGTTTCTAGCAACATAGAACTTCTCGCTGATCTTTCCGTACTTCTCTTTATGTACTCTGCTTAGTTTCATTTAGGATTAACTGGTTTTTTTTGTTTTATTCTTTCCTCAGCAAGCTCTTTTGCTAGTCAAGGTCTATCTCATAGATGACAAATTCTTTTTTTTTTGGCAGTATTAGGGATCAAACTCAGGACTCTGCACTTGCCAAGCAGGCCCTTACACCTTTGAGCTATATGTCCAGCCCATGAATTATTGTCTAGCTAATCCATAGGATGCAAATAAAGCGAGCATAGCATCAGAAGTATGATTATGAGGTTTTGCAAATGTAACAAAAATTGAAATTTTTTTGTTAAGATGAAATATTTTGCTCAGATGAAGCTTATTATCTGTTCAAAGCAACAATAATTATAGGCAGGAACAAATGGGAACAGACAATCCGTAATATGTTGCTAAAGTTCATAGATGAGGGATCTGAGATAAGCAGCGTCACAAAGATGCCACATTTTAGCAGGGACTTGGAGTGGTTTTAACTTTTAAGGATGGATAGAAAAGAAAATATCACTTCAGGAAAGAAGTATCAGAGCCATTAAAGGCATGTAAGTGAATGTGGTTATGCTGTGTTTATGGAAGCTATTTTATTTTATTTATTTATTTTTGTCTTTTTGAGACAGGGTCTTGCTATGCAGGCTGGCCTTGAGCTCACTTTTTGTAGTCCAGGCTGGTCTCAAACTCACACCAATCCTCCTGCCTCATCCTCCCAAGTGCTGGGATTACAGGCATGTACCACCACACCCAGCCCTATGTGGAAGCTATTTTAACTGCATCAATGGATAATCGGTTTAAAAGTTCAATAGGTAAATGGCTCAGTGGTCTAAAGCGCCTGCAGGTGGCTGCAGGGGCCACAGTTCTATCCCCGGCACCACATGCTATGCCAGCCCTGCCCTCAGGGCAGGCTGAGCCGGCCATGAAAATAAATAAACAAACAAAAGTTCTAAAACAAGAAACAAAAAAATAAAAATAAATTAAAAAAATAAAAATAAAAGTTCAATAGGTAGGACAAGAAATGGTGTACGTTAAACATGCATAGTATATTTGGTGTATATATTATATCTCTTTAAAACTTTCTAACGAATTTGTGGAAATAAGACTTTATTTTTTAGGACTGTTAAGATAGCTCAGCAGTCTAAAGCATCTACTGGGGCCCTGGTGGGATGGCTCAGTGGTCTATAGCCCCTGCTTGGGAAAGCTTCGGCGGCTTCAGGGACCGAGGTTCGATCCCCAGCACCATATGCTGCGCCAGCCCTGTCCTCGGGGCAGGCTGAGCCGGCCATAAAAATGAGTGAATAAACAAATAAAGGTCCTGAAACAAGAAAAAAATAAATAAAATTTAAAAAAAAAAAATCTTAAAAAAATAAATAAAAAATAAAGCATCTACTTAGGCAGGTGCAGGGAACCATGGTTCAATCCCTGTACCACATGTCATGCAAGTCCCACCCTCAGGGTGGGCTGAGCTTGCCAAAAAAAGAAAAAAAACAGAATTGAAATTTTAAAGAGTGACATTATGAATGTTCAGTTACAACCTTAGCTATGCTCTGATTCTGTTTGGGTAATTTCGCTTTATACTTATTGGAAGTATATCAGACCAAATATTAGCTATGTTGTAATCAGGCTTTATTTCCAAAGTTTTTTTATCAATTGAAATATGACTTGACTATAAAAAGTGCTATCCTGTTACAATTTCTTCTATGCTCTTTAAGTTTTTTTCTTCTTTTAAAGTGTTTCTGACAGTCTGCAATAGCTAAATCCTCAGATAGTACAGTATCCTTGTTAAGGTGAAGCAAATTCACATTTTTTTCTCTTGTCTTTAGACATAAATATGTTCTTATAATTGCATTATGAATGTTACAATTAGCAATATCTCAGAGACTGGGCACGGTTGACATGCAGCTGTAATTTCAACACTTGGGAGGCTGAAAACAGGAGGATCACTACGAGTCTGATCTATGTAGTGAGACCCTGTAGACTCTACTAAATAACATGAGGGAAAAAAAATTCTCAGGATCTTACTTATTTCAGTAGATAAGTCAAGCTCTTGATGTGTTGTAATTTCAAACTAGACTTCTGGTGTCCTAAGTTGTTACACATTGTTCTGGCAAGGCCATTATTAGAAAGGCAAGTACGGAGTACTTGACCTTAAAGTAGATGTTTAGCAAACTCTTAATTTTGTCATGGAAATAAGATGGTGAAACAGAGAATAAGGGTTTATTTAACATGTCTGGAGAAGGGAAGATCTGCATGAATAATTGAGAGTACTTGAGATGCTAAGTAGGACCATAGGAGGGGGCAGCTAACTTGCTGTGGAGGCAATTACAGAAGAGTGTATGCCATAAGCTAAGATGTTCTGAGCCGGGCATGATGGCACACACCTGTAATCCCAGCACTTGGGAGGCTGAGGCAGGAGGATCGGTGCCAGTTCGAGACCAGCCTGGGCTACAAAAGTGAACTCAAGGCCAGCCTCAGCTGCATAGTGAGACCCTGTCTCAAAAAAAAAAAAAAAAAGAGCTAAGATGCTCTGTGTCTTGTTCAAGCAAACACTGAAGTATTTCATTTTAGGTGCAAGAAAAGTTTGTGAGTGATGGAAGAATGTAAAAGGTGGTAATAACTCAGCATGATTCCTCAGTGCCTGGAGCTCTTATGGAAGCATGATTCTGAATTGTCATTCCTTAGGAAATGAGAACCATATTGGGCTTAGTGTGAGGGCTTGCCTAGGATGAGTGAAGCCCTGGCTTTGATCCCTAGCACTATAAAAGGTCAACTATAAAAAAAAACATTTTTAGGATGTTCTAATTTAGGAAGATGGAAGATTAAGCCAGCCTCTACTTGAGAAAGCCGCAAAGGAAAGAAATACTATTCCAAGAAGAGAAATAGAGAAACTAGTGAAGGGATCGAGAGTCATTCTAGAGAGCACAGTAGAAGAGAGAAAAGAGGAAAGATATTTATAGGGATAGAAATATATAGTTTTAAAATTTTTTGGTTTTTAGTCTAATTTAAAGGCCAACAGTCTTAATTTCTAAATAACTGAGATAGAAAGAAGATGAGAAAGAGAAGTCTGGCAACAGAAACCTTAGGAGACTAGAGGTTAATATGGGACAGTGGGCAAGGAGAGCACCACAGTGAGAAGGCCAGACCTGAAGGTAAGGTGCCTGTTCTCTAATTTATTACTTGTTTTTTTGGAATCACTCACAAACTTTTGCATTTTATCTAGGTCTCACAAGAATATCTTATCTAAGTTAGAGCAAAGAAGCAGTCAGCAAGATCGCAATAAAGAGAGAGTGGGAGTCCTTCAAAGTAAGTACCGCTTACTGTGGTTTTAAAACTGGAAAGATGCTGTGTTCTCAAAAGGATGCAATGGAAGACTTCACCACTGTAACACAAAAAATACACCAGTTTAACATATACAAAAACACACATTTTAAGTGCCAAATGGGTTAAATGCTAAAATTTGAAGTAAGCTTTAATTTATTTATAGAAGTGATAAGTTATTTGTAGTAGTCATAGTACTTATCACTACACAACTTGGATTTCTAGTGATCCTCCTGTCTTAAATTCCCCAGCGCTGGGATTAAAAGTGTGTACCACCACATCCAGTTTTGGTGGCCAGCACAGCATGCCCGAGGTTGTAGGGATGGCACGTGGTGCTAGGGATTGAACCTGGGCTGTTGGCATTTGCCAGGCAGGCTTTTAGACCACTGAGCTATCTCCCCAGCCTAGTGGTAGTTAATTTAGAAATATTTTGCTGTGCTAGTAATACTACTATTCTACCATTACTACATTCAGTTATTTTAAATAGGTAATTTTCTGATACACATGCAGTCAAATCTCATTATTCACAAATAGTTTTATATTTTGTAAAGATTGAGAGTATTGAATTAGCAAATACTGAATCATTACCCTTTCAGAAGATGTAGTTGTAGATTCTTTTGAGCCTTTGATCACATCAGCTGATCAATATGGAACCTTTTTTCAGAGTGTATTTCTGTTTAAAGACACTTAACTCTGACTTGCTGCCAGCAGCACTATAATGTATGCTTAAATGCAGCTTGTGTGGCACATTTTCTGAAATCCAAAGTAGACCATAGCTGTGCATCCACTAGGAACAGCAGACCAGACTTGTGTGTTTGTCCACTTTTCCCCCTAGTACTGGAGATTAAACCCAGATCCTTCCCACAAGGCTATATCTCCCTCTCTTTTAAACTTTTTTGGTTTAAGGACAAGGTCATAGTCACCAAGTTACCCAGATTTGGCTTAACTTGCAGTTCATAGCCATGCCCAGGGTAATGGGGACGATTTTAAATTGCAAAATGACCATCAAAAAGCATGAAAATTAAAAAAAAAAAGTGTTGTTAAACCAAATAAAAAGATGCTTAACTATAAGAGTTAAAATAAATTGGCAGACTTACCTCAGCTATGGATTGATTGAGTGGTTGAAATTTTGTCATTATGTGTATGTCCACCAATGACAAAGTATCGTGGCTATTAATAAGTTAAGACAAATTTTAGGATATATAAATTCCTTCTTGGTATGTACTCATTTAACATTTATGGAACACATTATATACTACACACTGTTAATTCAGGGATTTTTAAACTATAGCTCCAAACCGAAAATAATCGATAAAAGTAAACATGAGGTATAATGAATTGAGGTTTTTTTCTCTGCTTGTAAGGTACCAGCTTGACACTAAACATAGTAAGTACGCCTACACTAAATATTAGTGAGCAACTTTATTTACAACTCATAGCTGGTGAAGTAGACACCTTCAGTAATATTTGTGAATACTGTATAGCACTAAAAAATTTCCATTGATACTGTCAACACTCACTTTAAAGATAAAACCAAAATGTGGATTTGCCTGATTTTGGTAGATTCTAAAACTGGTTTTCTGTATCTGTTGCTTTTCTTCATAAACTTATCAGAAACAGGGTTTCACAAGTTCTCTGCCCTGGCCTCAAACTTATGATTCTTCTCCTCATCCTCCAAGAATACTGAGATTACAGGTGTGTGCCACTGTGCTTGGATTTCTTTTTCTTCTTTCATGGCCAGATTTTTCCTAAAATGTAGTTTCGATGCTGTCACTCTTTACTCTTTTAAATACTAGTACTTGTGTTGCCCATGTTGGTAATACTCATCATGGGGTATTGGTACATATACCTAATACATCTTAATTCTTTTTACTTCTCCTTCCTTCATTTCCTCTGTATCCCCTCTATCACTAGTTTCGTTTCCCTTCCCTTTTTTTTCCTTCAGTTTAGGACAGGGGCTATAGGGCCTCACCACATGGATCAGACTTGTAGTGATTCTCCTGCTTTCAGCCTCCCAAGCACTGGGATTACAGGTGTGCACCACCATGCCCAGTCTCAATCACCCTCTCAGTGCATGCTGAGGGCAGGGCTGGCGCAGACCCCCAGGGATTGGACCACCTGCCATTGAACAACCTGCCACTGAGGTCTGTCTATGCTTTGTAGCATAACTTGCAATCCAGGATTATGATGTCTCCTGCCTTCCTCTTGTTCCCTGGTATTGGCTTTACTATTGCTATTCCAGGTTTCTTCTGGTGCCATAGGAATTATAAGATTGTCTTCACTAGTTATGACAAATGCTTTTGATATTTTGATTGTGTATCCATTGTAGAAGTATGACAGTTTAATTATAAATTCTATCAATCCAGAAATAGGGCATCTGTACTTTTTCTGATGTACTCTTAGCTCGGTTTGTAGAAGTTTCAGTCCATAGTTGGCTGGTTCAAATGCATCATGGCATTGTAGAGGGGCATCACAGAGATAAAATAGTACATGGCAGGCCAAAAGCAACAAGCCCTATTTCTTCTTTTCCTTTTTATTCCATCCAGTCTACAAGCCTGTTGGGGCTACCCACACTCAGGTGGGTCTTCCCTCTTCAGAAACTCTCTCCACCCTCAGAACTGTGCAAAGCCAATCAGTGGATTAATCCAGTGTCACTCCCATGATCCAGTCACTTCCCCATGTCCCCACCTATAAATATATAAGGCTTTCAGGGAGGACATCTATATATAAGCCGGAACACCTCTTTTTCTTCCTTTCTCTTGCTAGCACTCTGGGAGACTGAAGCATGAACATCATGAATTTGAGTCCAGTCAAGCAACTTAGTGACTTAGTGAGACCCTATTGAGGTCCTTATCTTTTTCTTTCATCCTAAAAGATACTTTTTTTTGTGACTCAGAGACTAGACTCTAATGGCAACTATTGATGAACTCCTGAAAAAGAATGCAACAGAGGAATGCTCCCCATTGTGCCATTCAGGTGTGCTGAGACAGCAATTGAGACTGGGTGTGGTTGCACCCAACTGTAATCCCAGTGCTTGGGAGACTGAAAACAAGAGACTCACTACAAGTCCGATCTACCTAGTGAGACCCTTGTAGACCCTGACCTAAATTCATTTATTAAGAAATGCAAATTAAAAGCTGTTGTTGAGCGGAATATTTTAAACTATCAGGGCAAGTTTGTTAGTAGCATTGTTCAGAGGTCTCATCTTCATTTTCTTTCCTGTCTACTTATATTATCAGTTACTCAAAACTATAATTTTTTTTCTTTTTTTTTTTCCTAGGACTGGTTAAATAGTTGTTTCAATATTAAAATATGTTCAAAGGGTGCAGAGTCACCTGTAATCCAAGCACTTGGAGGCTGAAGCAGAATGATCTAGTTTGAGGCTAGCCTGGGATGGATACATAGTGAGTTTAAGGTTAGCCTGAACTGCATAGTGAAGCCCTGTCTCAAAAATAAATAAATACAAATCTATATTAATGTCTGCTGTGATTCCCATTTTCTTAACTAGAGCTTAGTCTAGTGAATACATATATCAAATTATTCAAGTCCCTTGGTTTATTCCTGCAAGAAAACCATATTTTGTGTGTGTGTGTGTGTGTGTGTGTGTGCGCGCGCGTGCCTGCCTGCCTGCCTGCCTGCCTGCCAGCCAGCCTGCCTGCCTGCCTGCCTGCCTGCCTGCCTGCCTGCCTGCCTGCCTGCCTGCCTGCCTCTGTCATCTCTCTTTCTCTGTCTCTCTCCCCCTACACACTAAGGTTCAAGCCTAGGGGCCTCATGCATGATAAAAAAAAGTTCACTGCCACTGAGCTACAACCCCAGCTTCTTTTTTTTTTTTCTTCTTCTTCTTCTTCTTTTTGAGACAGGGTCCCATTATGCAGTTTAGACTGGCCTTGAGCTCACTTTTGTTTTGTAGCCCAGGCTGGTCTCGAACTCACAGCAATCCTCCTGCCTCAGCCTCCCAAGTGCTTGGATTATAGGCGTGCGCCACCACGCCCGGCTCCCAGTTTCTTACTGTTTCAATTAGTATAATTTTGTAATAATTTAGTTTGTGGTAGGGTAATCCTCACGTTCCTCAGAAATATCTTGCTGTGCTTAGTGTTTTGGTCTCACGTACAATCAGGCAACAAAACAACCATAGAAGATCATAAGCAATAAACCTGCTAACACTCCATATGTTTCAAAGGTAGATGATAAGAGTCAGAGTATGGCAGTCATAATTATAACATGACCTTAATGCAGTTGTGCCAATACCTCATAGAAATGCAGTGGGCTAAGATAGATGCTATGAAGGAAGCAAGTTTTATTTCACCTGAGGAATTTAGGGCCAAGGACCTAGCACATTGCCAGCAAGCTGCAACAACACTGTAACAAACAGCAAATCAGTATCTATTCCCAGGAGAGAATGGTTCCTCAGCAGTTACCCTGTGATTTTCTTGACTAACTTATTTTCCTGACTAGCTATGGACTGCATAATGTAAGGAAATGAATAGGCCTCATACATCAAGCAAGGAATGCTTAGGGCCTACAGCACCTTACTTCTCCCTACCCTCTCCTACAGTTTTAGGAGAATCTTGTTAAGTTACACAAAGAACTCTTTATTTAAAGCTGCATTGCAACAATAGATCACTTTAGTATAAATTGACAATTATGTCTTTCTACTCAAATGAAGTTAGTCTCTTTCTTTCTTTCTTTCTTTCTTTCTTTCTTTCTTTCTTTTTGAAACAGGGTCCTGCTATGCAGTTCATGCTGGCTGTGAGCTCACTTTTGTAGCCCAGGCTGGCCTCAAACTTGCACCAATCCTCCTGCCTCAGCCTCCCAAGTGCTGGGATTACAGGCGTGCGCCACCATGCCTAGCTCAAAGTTTATTTCTTTAACACTTTGGTATATATATTGCCTTTTGTATATTGGTCTTCCAGCCAACCTGTGTTATTTTTTATTTTAAGTTCTCTAGGGCCCGGTGGGATGGCTTAGTGGTCTAAAGCGCCTGCTTAGGAAAGCTTGGGCGGCTTCAGGGACCGCAGTTCAATCCTGTTCAATCCCTGGCACCACATGCTGGGCCAGCCCTGCCCTTGGGGCAGGCTGAGCCAGCCATAAAAATGAGTGAATAAACAAACAAAGGTTCTGGTTTCAGAACTTTTGTTTGTTTGTTTATTTATTTTTTTATGGCCGGCTCAGCCTGCCCTGAGGGCAGGGCTGGTGCAGCATGTGGTGCTGGGAATCGAACCTCGGTCCCTGTAGCCACCTGCAGGTGCTTTAGACCACTGAGCCATCCTGCCAGGCCCAAACAAAGGTTCTGAAACAAGAAAAAAATAAAATAAAATAAAAAATTCTTAAAAAAAAAAAAAGTTCTCTATACATTTACTATCTTTTCATAATTAAAATTCTGTGTCTTATATGCTATATGTACACATTTATTTCCTGGCTTACTAAATTAACTATGAAGAATAACAGAACAAAGAAAGATCTAGGTGTGGTGGTGCACACCTGGAATCCCAGGCATGGGATAAATGCCATAGAATGCCCAGGAATTCAGGAGGCTGAGCCAAGAAATTGCCATGAGCTCAAGGCCAGCCTGAACTGTATAATGAGACCCTATCTCTTAGAAAAAGAAAAAGGGGGAAAAAAGGAACAAGGAAAAGGTTATGATTCTTGGCTATGTTTCTTGTTTTACATCATGTGCCTCTAAACATTATTAAAAGAAAATTTAAGTACTATGTGTTACTTGTTGTGTGGGTGGTCAAGGAGCAGGGGGATCACTGGGGATTGAACCCAGAGTCTTCACACTTAGCTGTGCCTTGGGCTCTTTTTTTGTATTTTGAAGTAAGGTCCTGCTAAGTCACTAAATTGCCCAAGCTGAGCTCCAGCTTTTCCATCTTCCATCCTCAGCCAAGTACAGGTATGCTTCACAACCTCAGCGATACAAGTTTTTTAAAAGACATAAAATGAGTCAGTATGGAAAGTACTCTCCTTGATTTTCGACAGCTGTGATACTCATATCATGCTACTTCCAGATTTGCAGGAAAAAATTACATAGGGATTTCTTTTTCTTAGAGTAGCTACAAATAGGAACTTAAAATCTGTTATGACCTTCAAAACGTAATTCCTCTTTTGCATTTAATATGGAACAATTTTTGATGATAGTATTTTTGATTTTAGGTGGAAGAAAGGAAAACAGAAGAGACACTAATAGACCGGTTTCAACAAATCAACCGGTAACTCATGAAAAACAGCGTGTTAGAAAAAGACAGGTATTTTTTATTATATTTGCATAGTGCTTGTTAAAGTTAGTTACAACAGTTCATTACATGTAAGGTAAGGTGGAAGTGACATCTACTTGTTTTGTTTGTGACAGGGTCTCACTGTGTAGTCCAAGGTGACCTTGAGTACAGAATAAACTTGAGCTCTGTGTCCTGCTTCAACCTTTAAGTGCTAGGATTACAGTCATGTGCAACCACTCTCATCTTCCTTTGGCTTTTCTGTCCATTAATGACAAGTGTCATGAGGCTTGGAGGATTGGAGATGGAGTCAGTAATACACAAGCATAGGAGTATGCCAGTTTATGTCTGGAGACTGAGTAGTGAGCAATATATAGGCAGCATAGTTGGTGATAGGAGCACCACAAATAAGCAATAGCAAAGGTGAGTATAGGAGCTACCATTTCTTGTGTCCAAGTCACAGTGCACAATTTTCACAAGGGATATAGTTACGTTTATTGCCAGTTTTTATGATATTAAGTCAGCCATAAGATAGTTCTCATGTTCACCTTCTTCAGGGCTTCTTGAATTTTTCTAGTACTACATCAAATATTGACTTTTTTATTTAGTTGTAATAAAATACCTATAATGTAATATTTACCATCTTTTCTGGCCAGTACACCACCTATCTACAGAATAAAACTAATGTACATTTTTTTTAGTGGTGCTAGGAATTGAATTCATGGCCTTACACATTAGGCAAGTGCTCTACCATTGAGCTACATTTTAGCCTCCACTGTACTTCCAAAATAAATATGACTATTCTAAACAGCTCATATCAGCAAAATTATATAGTACTTTGTCTCTTTATGTTTAAATTCTTTCACTTAGCAAAATGTCCTCAAAATAATCTGTCCTGTAGCATGTGTCAGAATCTCCTTTTTAATAATAAATAATAGTCTACTATATCTGTATACATCTTGTTCTTTCATTAGTTCATGTAGTAATGGACACTTCTTTCCATGTTGTAGCCATTTTGAACAATGCAGCTGTGAACATATGTGCACAAATACCTTTTAGAATCCTTCCTTTGAATTCTTTTAAGCGCAAGCCCTAAATGAAATTGCTGGATTGTGTGGTAGTTTTATTTGTTTGGGGCAGCTGCCATGTTTTTCATTGTGATTGTATCATTTTACGGTCCCACTGATAATGCATATGGGTTTCATTTTCTCTTTCCTCACCATTTTTAGTTTGGTTAGGTGATTATTTTGGTTTGGCTTTTTAGAGACAATGTCCCACTCTGTTTTAGTTACTTTTCTCTGGTTGCTATGACAAAACACCTAACATACAAAATTAAAGGAAAGGTTTATTCAGCTCACGCTTTATGGAAGTTTCAGTCCATATTCAGCTGGTTCCAAGGCAGAGTGGCATATGGCAAAGGGCAGCAGAAAACAGCAAGAGCAGAGAAGGGAGGAATAGCAGAAAACCAGCCACTTTCACTCCTTTATTATTACTGCATTCAAACTGTCCACCCTAGGTCTGGTATAGTACTCACATCCATAATCCCAGCATTGGCTCATGAATTAATCACAAACTATAGAATCCTTCCCTATGACTGCATGAGGCTGACAACACTGTATAACCGATACTTGCATATTTCTTTAAAAATATGGAAGCTGGGCATGGTGGCTCATGCCTGTAATCCCAGCACTTGGGAGACTGAGGCAGGAGGATTAGTGCAAGTTCGAGACCAGCCTGGGCTACAAAAGTGAGCTCAAGGTCAGCCTCAACCGCTTAGCGAGACCCTGTCTCAAAAAGACCAATCAATCAATGAATAAAAATAAATAAAAATATGGAAGTCTGCTAGGACATTCCTTGTAATACAGGCATAGTAGATAATCAGTCATATGATCAGATCTCAAGAGACAGTCACCTATAGCAAATGTCAAAGGCCTATAGTTTTACCGTGTGTAGATTATTTTTATAATTGCAGTTATTTGTTCTCAATATAAAAGGTATGTCTTTAAATTTACGCTTGTTGAGTTTTTGAAAATCGATTTTAGAGAACTTGAGTTTTATGTCCTTTTGTATACTTCCTCCAACACAAGCAGAACAGGATTTTCAGAAGTCATTAAAGAAGTACTAAATATTTATAATTCTATTTGGAATTGTAAGAATTACATAAAAAGATAAAGAGGAAGTATGATGTTGGGTGTGGGGTATTTGTAGTCTCAGAACTCAGCGGCTAAAGCAGGAAATTGGCAAGAATGAGCCCAGCCTAGGTAACTCGGAACCTGTCTAAAAAATAAAATAAAAAGGAGTGGAAGATAATAGGTTAGTGTGAAGGCCCTGTGTTTAATCTCCAGAGCTGTACTTCTAGAGAGATAGGCAAGCATTGTGAGTATAAAGCTCAACAGATTAGATGGCAAGAACTCTTAAATTCACCCTTGGGCAGTTGAGCTTATGTACAATGAACAATAAACTACCCTTAGAAAGTTATATGACAAAGATAATGTCTTATAAAACCTAAGAATTATATCAAGAAATTCTTCCATCTTTAAGAAATTATTTTGATTTTTTAAGTTGTATTACACCAGATATGTTCTTTTCAAAGAAATGTTCATGAGAGTAACTGTTCTACTTTTTATCAAAAGCCATGGCTTTGGGAAGAAGACAAGAATTTGAAATCTGGTGTGAGGAAATATGGAGAGGGAAATTGGACTAAAATCCTGTTACGTTATAAATTCAACAACCGGACAAGTGTCATGTTAAAAGACAGGTGGAGGACCATGAAGAAACTAAAACTGATTTGCTCAGACAGTGAAGACTGAATATGCTTGTCAAAGTTTGATAAGAGGACAGTTAAATATTTTGTTTTCTACATTATATTTGCAAGTTGCTGGTCATTGAGGTATGTTAAAACTCTTGTCTAAGTTATTTTTATTTGCCAGTTTAAATAATGAGGATGTGTGTGCTATAAAGTTATATGCCATCAGTGTTTTTTTCAAGAATCTCTTTGATAAAATGTAAAAGCATTGAGCCCTATCCAAGTGCAATCCCTAGTCCCCAAATTCTGTCCCAAAAGAAAAATGTAAAGCATAATAGAGGGCAAAAGAATCAGTTTTAGCCTCAGCCTCATTAGATAAAATGTAAAATAATTTTTAGGTAATTGATAATAATCCTGTGAGGTGAAATTATTTATTACCTTAATGTACTAATTACTAAGAAATTTGTTAAAAGAATGAATGTACGAAATAAACTATAAGTTTTGTTATCCAAAAGTTTTTGTGTTTTATGTCAAGGAAAAAAATTGAAGACAGTAATGACTGTAGGACAAAATTTATACCATTAGCAAGAATAATTTTGTGTTTCATTTATGAACCATTCCACATACATTTAAGTGTTAAAATCTGAGTAAAGATGGATTTCTTTTCTTTTCTTTTCTTTTTTTTTTTT
>PVJA010045841.1:0-15443 GCA_004027025.1 Myocastor coypus | reverse complement strand
CTCCGTTCCCCTTCCCTCCCTGCCTCCCTTCTTCCCTCTCTGCCCCTCCCTCTCTCCCTCTTCCCCCCTCCCTGTTCCTTCTTTCCTGCTCTCCCTTTCCTTCCCTCTTCTCCCTGCTTTTCCTTTTCTCTTTTTAGGTTAGAGGAGTAACAGTGGGGCTTCATCAGCAGTCTACCTCATGAATTATAGATACATATTTAGTTTTTATTTGTCTTTTTGAGACAGGGTCTCGCTATGCAGTGCAGGCTGGCCTTGAGTTCACTTTTGTAGCCCAGGCTGGTCTCAAACTTGCACTGATCCTCCTGCCTCAGCCTCCCGAGTGCTGGGATTACAGGTGTGCACCACCATGCTTGGCTCCATATTTAGTTTTTAAAAATATTTTTCATTGCATTTAATAAGAAATAACAATGTGACAGTTTCAAAACACATTAGTAGCATAGTTAGTAGTATAATCAAATACATTTCCGGCATTGGATACAATGCATAGTGTTGTCCTCCTAGCAGTTATACAGAGCACAGGGTGTAGACGTGATATTTTTTCTAATCATTATTGGTACAAAAAATTTGTTCTCATTGAACTAAGAGAAAGTAGCTGTACACATAATCCATAATTGCGGTGGGCTATTGGCAGAACTGGCAGTGACGGAAGCCGTTGATTTAAGCCTTTCACCGCTCAGCACACTAATCTAACTTTCCATTTTATGCCTCGTGGTTCCATACTTGATTTGGAAGTCACACTAACACAACTGTTCCGGTCAGGAGTATAATGCTGAGTTCGACTGTTTCGATGTGAGCAAAGACTTTGGAAAACTGGAACATAGTTCAGGGCTACACTGCAGTAAGTCAGGCTGGGTTCTACCCGGGGCTGTGTACAGGGGAGTAACTGAATACTCGGCCATGCCTGCACGACCCTCTGCGGCCTTCCTGTGCATCCCGTGCCTCCTCCTGGGTCACGCGCTCCACGGAGACCCCGGAGAGGCGCAGCGCCCAGGGATCCGCGTTCTCCGGAGGACCTCGGGACTCGGTTGTGTGTGTGTGTGTGTGTGCGCGCGCGCGCGGCTTTTTTTTTGCTTCGGCTATGCCCTAGTTTTCTCTCCTGCTGTCCAGGGCCCCGCTGGAGCCTTGGGCCTAGCGCTGGCTGGCCGGAGCCGGGCCCTCCGCCCGCACCAACCCCGTTTCTGCTGCTCTCCGGTTCTCTTGCGCCTCCCATCGGTGGCCTCCCAGTCCGCACGGGCGTCGTCCCCTGCGGTGCAGATGCGAACGCTCCTCCGGGGTTCTTCCTTCGTGTTATCATGGGCCCTGTGCACGGGCCTGCCCTTGTGGGGGTGCGGGCCCCCAAACCCACCCAACACGAGGCTCTTAGCTGTGTCCTCCTCAACACGTTTACCGGTGTCCCTTTCTCTGTCCCCTAGGTGCCAGTGCAGGCGGCCACCCTTAGAGCCCTGGGTTGCCTGGCGCCAGCGAGCGCCTTCCCATCCCCCGGAACTTCTGGAATCCGCCTTTTCTGGCTCGCTCCTACCTTGTTTAGAAGTTCCTCTTTTTATGAAGATTTTGAAACCGTTCATCCGCATTTTTCTCTTTTCCTTGACGTTCTCCCACTCCAGCCTTATCCTCGCAGCCCAGCGCCTCCCCTTCCCAACATGTTTGATGGACTGAACGCCGTTGCAGTCAGTGTGGGGCTTTGGGATCTCGACCCCTTGCCTGCCGGTGGCTTCTGCGTTGAATGACCTGAGTTTTGTCTTCCCTGCCCATGGTTTGACAGCTAGTTGGTAAATGTTCCTCTGAGAACTTGCTCCTTGTTGCAGAGTGCCTTTTGAGACCGGTTTCGAACTCACAACCTTGTACTTGCCAGGGAGGCAGTTGTGCCACGGAGCTATCTCCCTCGCCAGAGTGCCACTGAATCTAGCCGCTTTCCCCAAAGCCTCCCAAAGTCTCATGCGCCGTAGGTGGGGCGTTTAAAAGGTCGCTGGAGTAGGGTGTGGTGCTGGGATCAGGGGTGCATGATCACTGACGTGGCCCCTTACCTGCTGTAGCACAGTTCTGGGTGGGGATAAGACGGTGCGGGTGAGCGGCACTGCCCCAGGCAGGCAGCCTGGGAGGGACAGGAGGAGGAGGGCAGGCTGCTGCTTTGCTGCCCTCTGCCGGCCATGGGCGTCTTCTCCTCTACCCCGCCACCCTGCCTCGGAGTCAGCCAGCTGGGGACTGAAACCTCTGCATGCTGCAAGCTTGAATAAACCTTTCTCCCTTGTCTTTGGGGATCAGATATTTTGTCTCAGCAAAGAGAAAAGTAACTAAGACAACCGTGCTCCCCCACTTTTTTTTTTTTCCATCATTTATACCTCAAGTGTCCCGCACGGGGCTTGGTTAAGTGTGGAATTACTGGGGACCGCTCCTCTATCATGTCCACTCGTGACCTGCTAATTTCTTACATTTTTCTCGCACAGTTGAGAAGCATTACTTTAATGTCCTTACTCCTAGCAGATCAAAGTTTGGCCTGCCTGCTGTCAGTCAGCTGTGGATGAGGCTGAACCCCAAGGCGAGGTGAGGGAGCGGGGAGCTGAGCAAGGAGTCGCACGGGACAGATCGCAGATCTGAGCCAGACAGCGCCGCAGCGCCGCGGTGTGTCCTCCCGAGGCTGTGGAGGCGCGCCTCTGTGAGCCCCAGACCTCACCCAGGGACGATCTTCCCCATGTAGCTTCCATCCGCTCCCATTTGGAAGCACTCTTAAGTGCAGAGACTTCCTACCGAGACGAGAACCCTCAGCCTGGGCGTGCAGCCAAGCCAGGACTTCCTCATCAGCCGGAGAAGGGACACTCACGCTACGTCCGGCGGCGGGCGCTCTGGCGAAGAGCTTGCCTCCCCCATCTGCTCATCTTTCGTGCCAGGAGCATCTCTATGCTGGAGAATATCCACAGGTAGGCCGAGAGCACCATTCCACTTTTCTAAACACAAGAAGAAAATCCACATTCCTCAGAGACCTTCACCTTGCTAAAGGTTTTAGTAATACGAAGGTGATATGACATTGAGGAAAACTCAGGAAGACGCCCTCCAGCGCTGCAGCGCCGCCTCGCGCCACCGGCAGAACCGGCGGCCGCGCCTGCCGGTGATGTAACTGGCGTGGCACCCAGCTGATGAGCGCCCGCTGGCTGGCGGGAGAGGCCCACGTGCCCGGTGCTTCCGATGCTCCCCGCCGTCCAGGCCGCCGGCAAGCCCCGGCGGTCGGCAGCGTGACCGTTCCCATCTCGAGTGGAGGAAGCGAGAGTTGAGGCGGACAACGTGACGGTGCTAGTGTCCCTGGATGTCGGAGCTGCCGAGAACTCGCTTCCGGGGCCCCCTCTTCTCATCCTTCGCTTTCTCTCAGGAGTCTACTACCCTGGTTTTGACAAACTCTCAAGTTCATGACGTCTGTTTTCTTATACGTGCATCTGTGTTACATTGTGAGAGTTATAAGTGGTCTATGTACATTTAAATCATATTCTCAGCATTATGTTTATATAAGTTTTAATTGTATTATGTAATATCTATCTATCATCTATCATCTATCAATCATCTATAAACTATATATCATCTATCTATATTGGTCTGTCTGTCTGTCTACCTATCTACCTACCTAGCCTATCTACCTACCCTACGTACCTACTTACCTACCTACCTAGGCTATCTATCTACCTACCTACCTACCTACCTACCTAGCCTATGTACTTACCTTACCTATCTACCTATCTGAACACGCACATATACCGCTGTTCAGTTCACTTCCTTTGTCCGCTCATGCGGTTCTATCTCCTGGGTCATCCAGTGGCTGTCATGGAGCCCCGTTCGCAGTAGCCGCTGCCACATGGTGCGCATGCCTATGCCGACGCCAGCACTCATGGGCGCTACCCAGGGCCTGTGTGCATTCTCTGCGAGCTGGGACCGACTGTGCAGACTGTGCTGCCTGAGTGGATCACCACTGCCGATCCTCTAGAGAAGCTTTCGTTTCACTGTGACTGAGGGCTCAGACTAGCAGAAGGAGGTCTCTGACAGGTTGGTAATAGTGATCGGGGCAATGGGGACAGGAAGAAGGCCGAGTTGTGCCTCGCCTGGGCCCTCAGTGGCAGTGATGGGAATGCCTTTTGGAAGAGCCCAGGCCCACGTTCCTTGGAGGGATGCTGTAGACAGCTGCTCACATTAAATCGTACAGCGGTTGCCAGCAAGAATATTTGATGTCAATAATTTAAGAGCAAAGAACTAATTTGGGCAAATGTGCATCGATTTCATTGTTTTTATCTAGTAGTTTTATACATTTTCTGTGTCAATTATTTAGTTTTGATTGATTTTATCACCGGTTTTCTTGTGAAGTGGGTAGGAAACTATGATCCTCCTTAAATTCGGATGATTCTTGAGGAGCGTTATACTTTTAGGATTGGTTTGGGGACATGCTTTTCACACAAATATTCTAGTTAAAATATTTTTTCTTCTTTCTTTCTTTCTTTCTTTCTTTCTTTCTTTCTTTCTTTCTTGCTTGCTTGCTTGCTTGCTTGCTTGCTTGCTTGCTTGCTTGCTTGCCTGCCTGCTTGCTTGCCTGCCTGCCTGCCTGCTTGCTTTTTGTAGTCTTTTTTTGAGAAAGGGCCTCACTCAGCAGTGTAGGTTGACCTCGCTGACCTCACTGTGTAGCCCCGGCTGGTCTTGCACTCACAATGATCCTCCTGCCTCAGCCTCTCAAGTGCCGGGATCACAGGCATGCGCCACTACATGTGGCCCTTAGTCAAAACATTTTGAAGCATGATTCATGGTGTAAAATATTGAGATTCTGATTTATTTTCCAGAATGGGCCTAAGAAAAGTTCCAGTTATAATTATTTGAGAGTGAATAAACGCTCAAGTCCACACCACGATGTTGCTTGGCAGGATGCTTCAAAGAACCGGAGGCTTAACCAGCTGCTAATTGAATTTTGACATCTTTGTGCCATGACCAATGTCTAGAATGACACATGCATGAGAATAGTCTGATAACCAACTCTTATGAGGATTGGTGGTCTATGTATAACATCCTATTTGAAGTGTGTGATATCACCAGTCCCCTGCCTTAAGTAGATCTTGTTTTCTTGATCAGACCAGACCAGTAGGAAGTGCAGTATTGCTGCAGTTTCTTTATTTTTATATTTATTTTATTTATTTTTGCTGCAGTTTCTTGGTCCTTTATAGAAATGACTTTTTTTTTTTTTTTCTGTCTTTTTGAGACAGGGTCTCACTGTGCAGTTCAGGCTGGCCTTGAGCTCACTTTTGTAGCCCAGGTTGGTCTCTAACTCGCACCAATCCTCCTGCCTCAGCCTCCCGAGTGCTGGGATTACAGGCGTGCGCCACCACGCCTGGCATTAGAAATGACTTTTATAGACTTTCCCACTTATAATTTTTTTTTTTAAATATGAGAGATGGGCTCATGGAGGCTGGTGTAGCTTTTGCTGTAGGGCTGCTCCTGTCCTATCAGTGAATAGTCGGCAGGCGTCAAGGAACTTTTGCACCACGGCTTCTCCTGGGCCCTGGGGGTGCAGGGCTGTTGGAAGCAGAGCAAGTCCTAGCCCTGAGGTGTTTCCTTCCTGGGCCTTCTCACAACACCGGGTCTGTGGTGCTGAGCTCTGCGCAAACTCTTGACTTCAGCGTGCAGTACCAGGCCAGGAAATCCTCATCCTTGACAGACTGAGACACTGCTGTCTTCTGAAGAACTGAGTCCATGATGGTTGTACTTTCTTTTCGCTTTGCCAGTCAGACAGCTTACAGCAAAAGTCGTGCCTCAGTTTGACTAATTCAGAGTATCCTTGGAAGACCCCTCACATGTTTACGTTATTATTGTTCATTGTAATTTCACAAGGGACACACTCCAAAATTCATGGATTAGAATAGTACATTTGGTTGAACTCTACCATTTTGACTTAGTTATAGTGAAGACATATCTGTCTTCACTCAATATTATTAAAATAATTTTACTGTTATTCTCCATCTGGGAGCAGACAGAGAAAAAAGAGAAACTGAAATAGCTTTTAGCACAAGAGTTGCTGTCTGTCTCTCTGTCTAGAAGACTCCGGAAGTCACTGGTACAGGTGTTTCCTGACTCTCTCCTCTTGGACGCCCGGGCGCCTCTGGCTGTGGCACCTGCAGAAGGACTGCTTCTCTTGTGGCTTTGGTGGCTGGGGATGAGGTGAACTCTG
This sequence comes from Myocastor coypus, assembly GCA_004027025.1. NCBI lineage: Eukaryota > Metazoa > Chordata > Mammalia > Rodentia > Myocastoridae > Myocastor > Myocastor coypus. The sequence goes on along the minus strand of PVJA010045841.1, from coordinate 9,256 downwards.
GGTGGAGAAGAAATGAGACCCTGTAAGGACCCCGTGGCTCTGCCACTGCACAGGGCTGTGGCTGCTCTGGTCTCAGGGGCTGCTGTGGGGGTCACACAGCAGTGCCTTGTAATTAAGAACCACAGTGATGTTTACGGCTAAAAACAGTTATTGCAGAAAGAGATCCTGGCATTAGGTCCCTCAGAATACTGCCCCTTGCTTCGCACGCGCTTGCTCCGCCGCGCTTGCATCCTGGAGCGTCTCCCTGTGAGCATGCTCACCTCCGCTGTGTGGGCGGTGCACTGTCCACAATGGCTTCCAAACGTTGACCTTTCCTGGTCATTTTAGGGAAGAGTCGGAAGTCGCCCAGGGCCAGGCCTGGGGGAAAGGGTGCATGAAGACGCAGTGTCATGTTCCCACCATGCCGCCTTGCTGTCAGGTGGCGCTGGGCAGCGGTGGGGCTGGTGCAGCATGTGGCCCTGGGGACGGAACCGCAGTCCCTGCAGTTGCCTAAGCTTTCCTAAGTAGGCGCTTTAGGCCGCTGAGCCCTCTCGCCGGCCCCAGTAAGCCTCAGATTTCTGACTCTTGGGTCTCAGTCACTCTGCTGTGTATGATGACAATCGTAATGGTGTTCCAGGGAGGCGCCTTTCAATATTGATCGTGAAATACATTTTAAGTATAAAATTAGGAAACGCCTGCTGAAGGCCTCCTCAAGCTGTACTTATTCCTTGAAAATTGCCATTGTTAGCAGTTCCCAACCTAGCTCAGGGGTGCAGCCTGTCATACTTCCAAACGTGGCTGTTGAGTGTTTTCAGTCCTGTTTGGCCGCAGGGTATAAGGCTTGAGATCCGGACAGTGTGGCAGGGCGAGTTTTCAGTGCCCTGGGGTTCTTACGCCTTTGTCCTCTGTCTTTCGTGCATGTGCAGATATGAATGATATCCTTGGAGAGCTATTAATGGATGCTCAATAAATATTTCTAGTGTTCCCATTACTTCTCAAACCTGGAAGCACAAGACCTTCACACAGGTAGAGAGCTGCTACCTCCAAAGAGCATAATCAGGATCAGAAAGAGATGAACACGCGACAGACCTCTGGAGCCCTCCAGCCCCCCTTCTCCGCTAGGCCTGCGGTGTGCAGGGGGCCATAAACACTAAGTGTGTTCTGGACACAAGGACCAGTGATGCTTATGGCAGCAAGAATCTCAGGTGCACACACCTGCCCCAGCCATCTTGTTGTGGGTTATGTCTAGATGTCCGGCTGAAGTCTTGCACGCTCACGAGTGGGGCTTTCGGGCGATGACTGCACTGCAGTTGCTGTGCTTGCCTAAGCAGGCACTTTAGTCTGCTAAGCTATCAGGCTGGCCCTCCTGAGGGTTTTTGAGGCCATAGACTTAGGGATTTATTTAGCAATCTGCCAAATAGAGTTAAAAATATGAGTTAATGAGATGAGTTAATGCTGTCAATAATGCCCATGCTTGTCTAGCAGCAAAGTTAACTCTGCTTATTTATGAACAATTTTAAGAGGCCGGTGAGATAGCTCAGTGGACTGAAGTGCCTGCTTAGGCAAGCTCACACAAGCTCAGGGACCCAGCACCACATGCTGTGCCAGCCCCACCTCTAGGGCAGGCTGAGCCAGTCACACACACACACGCACAAAATGTTAGCATTTGTCAACAAAAAGTACTGCAACAGTTTGTACTTACATGTGGCCATTCAATATTTCTGTTGTGTGCCAAAAAGTATACCACTTCTAGTACAGTTAGAAAAAGGCCAAGCGTTGCTAGGATACAGCTGTTGACGTTCATCCTGATGGTGCACACCAGCTGCAATAGACACGAGTGCCAGGGGGTCACTTGCACGATGAATGAATTGTGTGAAGCCGTTAGTTAGCGTTAGTGACGTGGATGCTAAGTGTGACTTGTTATGGTTTCAGAAATGAAGGCGATTGCAAGGGTTCCGGCCTGCACATTTGTCTGCCAGAATCCCACAGGACTTTCTGGGCTGTTCACCTGTCCCTGAACACAGCGTTCCTCAGTGCCCTGTGTTGAGGCAAATATAGGAGTGCTACAGCCGGGTGTGGTGGCGCACGCCTGTAATCCCAGCACTCGGGAGGGAGGCTGAGGCAGGAGGATCAGTGTGAGTTTGAGACCAGCTTGGGCTATAAAAGTGAGTTCAAGGCCAGCCTGAACTGCGTAGTGAGACCCTGTCTCAAAAAGACAAAAAAAAAAAAAAAAGTGCTGCAGTCATTTACATTTGTCAAAGCAGACCTGGCTTCCTTTCTTTAGCTGGTTTTGTTGTTGTTGTTGTTTTGTTTTTGTGTGCTTTTCTTGTTTGTTTTTTGAAGGACTGGAGTTTGAACTCTCGACCTTGCACTTGCCAGGCAGGCATTTGTGCCACAGAGCTATCTCCCCAACCCCTCTGGCTTCCTTTCTTTATGGTAATCTCACCGGGTCTATGAGACCCTGCTGTCCCTGGTACCTTCCTCTGGGATGTAGATTTGCAATGACTTAAAAAACAGAACCCCAGAATGGAGGACCTCACCTCTGTTCCATTTCAACTTCCGCACCTGGTGTACATGGTTCAGTTACAATGAGGTTAGCCACCATCAACGAAAGGTGAACTTTATTTTTATTTTATTTTTAATATATTTGGTTGTTGCAAGGTCTCACTACACAGCTCGGACTTGGGATGATCTTCCTGCTTTTGGCCTCCCCAGGGCTGGATTACAGGTGTGTGCCACTAGGCCAGAGTCTGGCTGGCTCAGCCCACCTTGGGGGTGGGGCTGGCCCTCTTTCTGGTGCTGGGAACTGAACCAAGGTCCCTATGCTCACCTAAGCTTGCCTAAGCAGGTGCTTTAGTCCGCTGAGCTATCTTACTTACTTATTTATTTATTTATTTATTTATTTATTTATTTATTTATTTATTTTTCTTGTTTCAGAACCTTTGTTTGTTTATTCACTCATTTTTATGGCTGGCTTAGCCCGCCCCAAGGGCAGGGCTGGCGCAGCATGTGGTGCTGGGGATCGAACCACGGTCCCTAAAGCTGCCCAAGCTTCCCCAAGCCAGCGCTTTAGACCACTGAGCCATCCCACCGCTCCCCCCCCCCCCACCGATCTTACCAGCCCAAGAAAAGGTGAGCTTCAGTGGGGAAGGACGTTAGGTGATAGTGACTATGGACAGAGCCTAATATTAATGATGCCATGGATAAAGCTGCGGTGTCTACATCTGCAGATCACTGCGACACCCTAGAAAGCCGTGGGCATCATTCTAAAGTACAGTTTGGGCCCTTCCTTCCCGGCATTCTCATTCCTCACATTTCTTGCCCTGTCTCATTCCCTGGATGTCAGATTCCTGTGCTGGTTCGCAGCAGTGGACGTGTGTATTACCCGCGTATCACCCATGTATCACCCTCTTGTATTACCCAGCGGCACTAGGTGCGCAGGTCCGCATCGCAGGTGGCACACTTGCTGAAGCGCTGGACAAGCATCGCTTATCAGCGGAAGGGCATCGCCAGCAGCTTCAAGCTCGTGACTAGATGTGAACAGAGCTTAATTCTTTTCCCCCTTCGTTTCTCCCTTTTGTTCAAACTGTTTTCCCCTCTCCCTTCACAAAACTTGGTTTCTGTTCTTTCCTTCCATTCTTTCTAATTTTAAAATCGCTATTCCCCGCCTTCCCCTCCCGTGCTCCCCTTCCCATGTGAGCGTTTTCCTCTCCTTTCCCACTACCTGGCATTCATTTTTGTCCTTCTTTAGGCTTTTTGCTTCTCATACAAGAGAAGCGATTGATAGTTAAGCATGTGTATCTGATTTAGTTCACTTAAAATTACGGTCTCATGGTGCATCTGTTTACCTAAAAATCTCGGGTTAATCCTTCCTTACGGGGCTGGGGCGTTCCGATATAATATATATTTGCTACGGGGTCTCACTGTGCAGCTGGGATTCGTAGGGATCGTCCTGTTTTAGCCTCCTGAGAGCTGGGATTGCAGGCATGTGTTACCATGCCCAGTCTCAGTGGCTGGCTCAGTGTGCTTAGGGCATGGTATGTGGCACCAGGGATTGAACCCGGGTCCTAGCACTTGCCAGGCAGGTGCTTAGCCCACTGAGCTAGCTCTCTGGCCCGTCATTATATGTAAAAACCACATCGTCTTTGGATAAAAAAGATGAGCATCTAGGCTGTTTCTAAGATTCAGCTATGATAGCTTGTGCTGCTATAAGCAAGGTGGTGCATAAGGCTGTGGTAGGATGCTCTGAATTCTTTTGGGAAGTCACCAAGAGGGGGAATAACTGGGACGAGTGGAACCTCTAGTCCGAGTTTTCTGAGGACCCTCCACACTGATTTCCACAGTGGCTTCGCCAGTCCACACTCCCACCAGCAGTGGAGGAGGGCTCCTTTATCCCACAACCCCTCAGGCATTTGTTGGCTGACTTCTTGGTGGCAGCCACTGTTTCTCGGTGGAGATGGAATCTCAGTGCTGCCTTCATTTGCGTCCCTCAAATGATCAGTGAGGGTGGACTTACTTGTTCTTTTACATACTTATTTGGTGTTTGTATCTTTTCATCTGCGAAGTGTGTATTCATCTCAGATGCCTATTTTTGGATCAGGCCTTTGAATTTGGAGGGTCGGAGTTTTTTGAATACTTTATATATTCAAATATTAATTCTTTGAGGAATAACTGGTGAAATTTTTGTCCCATTCACACAGTATTTTTTTATTTCATGCAGCATAATATCCTTAACTTTATGTTGTTGAAAATATCCTGATGTTCTTTCTTATTATTCATTAATTCTTACTTTTAACAAGAAATTACAATGTCGATGTTCTTAAAAGCTGGAACAATATTCCATGTTCTACCTGCTAGGGCTGGTACCTGGGTGAGTCCCTGGCAGGCCTGGGAACGCACCCAGGGAGCCTCGCTCATTCACAGCGGGGACTCTTCAGGCGGCTGCTTTTGGGCGTAGGAATGTGGACGGAGGTGTGGCGCTGGGATGAAGGCTGTGTGAGACTAGGCTAGCCCACCGGTTGGAATTCGCGTAGCTCTGGGCGTGGGGAAGGGAAGCCCCACCCGGGCTGTGGGCGGCCCGAATGAGCAGGCGTAGAGCCTGGGCAGAATATGAAGGAAGACAGGGAAGGCAGCATTGGAGCCAGCGGAGGCTGACGCTCCCACAAACTGTGACGCATCTGTGCCCCCCACGCCTCCCAGCAGCCCCCGCCGGAGCCCAGAGGTGGCACGGCCCGCCAGCCTGCCCACCTGGGAGGCGTGTGGGAAGGAGCTGTGGTCGAGAGAGTGTCTCGGTTACTTTTCTCATTGCTGAGAAAAAGCACCGAACACCCAAAGTTAAAAGAGGAAAGGTTTGCTTCAACTCACAGTTTGCAGGACAGAGAGAGGACACTTGGGGGCAGGGGCGGGGCCACTTGTACATCTATGGACGCACGTCTTCTGCCTGTGCTAAGTGTGAAATCAACTTTCCCTCTGGGATTACAGGTGAGCACCACCATGCCCGGCTCCTCTTTCTCTCTATTAACTGTCTCTTGCTGAATCATTTAGGACGTTCTTTTCCGACAGCGTTTTTCCAGGTAAGGCAATTTCCACTCACTACTAGATCATGAAGATGCATTCCTTGCCGGCCTGGCACTCCGCACGGAGCTAACGGTCTTTGAGAACAGGTAACGCAGAGGTGTTTTCAAGCCAACACAAGCTGAGGTCATTTATTGTCAGCATATTTCTGCTAAGATAAATACTTCTTGGAGGAGTTTCTCAACTAGAGGGAAAGTGACCCCAGGGTAAAATGGCGGCACACAAGGAGAAATGGAAAGGAATACAAGACACAGGAATACATCTGAATAAAGAGCACACACGGCTTCGCAGGCGTGCGGAGCCCTTAGGCCATCTGAGGCCCAGCGCCCGGTCTCTTCCTATTCTTCCCACCCTCTGCCTGGACACACCTGTGTTTTCTGCCACGTTCCCCAAGCAGTGACTCAGGTTTTGAGTTCCAGAGTTGAGCTTTCTTTGTTCAAAGGTCAGTCCTACCACTTCCATGCTAGAGATAATTCTAGATCTAGGGCTAATTTGCTTACCCTTGGAATCTTGGTTTTCTCATCTGTAAAATAGGCATAAATTACTTCCTTAGTGGTGCTTAGCATGAGATTATTTAAAAAGTTTAGCCCGTCATCTGGCATATAGGAGGCATTCAATAAAATTTAACATTATTATTTTGATCATATTTATTTCTGTTTCAGTACATGAATGTGTGATATTCCTGTCATAGTCAATATGTCAACTTGAGGGGGCTGGGGAGATAGCTCAGTGGCACAAGTGCCTGCCTGGCAAGTGCAGGGTCATGGGTGCACACTCCGGTTCCATACACACACACACATACACACACACACACACACACACACACACACACACACACACAGTCAACTTGAGTGGCACATCTTACTTAAATTTACATTTCTTTTTTCTTTTCTTTTCTTTTTGCAGTACTGGGGATTGAACTCAGGTCAGGCAAGTGCTTATTCTACTAAGCTATCTCCCTAGCCCCTAAATTTACATTTACCTTCTGGTTTGTTTCCTGTATTATTTTGATGCTTTATAAAATTATGAAAGCACTCTGTGCAAGTATGTCAAAAATACTGCAAAGAACGATTTTCCGCTTCTGTGCCTTGATTAGGTTTCTATTGCTTAAGAGGCTGCAGCGTTTCCTCCCTTGATGTCCTCTGTTGGAGAAACGCAATTTCCTTCTCTGGGCTGGGCTCTGTTAGTCTTACTCACCAAGGAATGGGAAGGGCTCTTCTCTGCTCTTATCGCTAGGACCCCTGACGTGATGTACTGAGGACAGAAAGAGGCACATGTCAGTACTCGGCATTGGTGCGGCACCCCAGGAATGACCGTCAGAACTGCAGTAACATGCTGGATGTCCACACAAGGAACACTTAGGTGTGAGATACAGTTGGCTGAAAATGCGACATCCTCACTGTAGGCCTCAGGCACCCGCTGGAAAGGAATTACTCAATAATATATCCAGTTGTGCTTTCTAATAGAGATGGGAACACGGGTGCTAGATAAGGTGACTTGGGCTGAGGACAACAAACAGTATTTCTAATGTACTTGGTGGCATGCCACAGTTTCTAAGAATCCATGAGTGGAAAAGATAACACACACACACACATGCACACGCACAGTGCACACACATGCACAGTACATATGTGCACATGTACACATGCACACACACGCACACACACACACACACACACGGAACACTTATTAGCCTCAAGGAAGAGATCTTGCCATGTTGCTATCACCTGGGTGGGTCTAGCTGCCTTTAGGCTGAGTGAAAGAAGCTGGAGAGAAAAATATTCCATGATTTTTCTGCCACTCATATGGCAGTGAATATATAGTATAGATAGCTCTTTAGCATACTGATTGCTTGGATATGTACCCAGAGCAGGGATTGTTGGATTATAAGGTAGTTGTATTTTTAATTTTTTGAAGAACACACATCGTTTTTTCCTTAATGAATATGTTCCCTCTGCTTGCACCAACACTATGCGTGGGCTTCCTTTCTGTCTACATGCTCACTGCACTTGCTATAATTTTTGTCTTTTTGATAAAATGCACAGGAGCCTCACTGTAGTTTCAGTTTGCATTTCCCTGGTGATCAGTGATGCTAAACCTTTTACATGTGCATGCATTCACTGAGGAATGCCTGCTTATGTCTGTGTCCATTTCTTGGTCATGCTATTCTTCGGCTAGTGAGCTCTTGATGTTCTTTACGCATCTTTGATGTCCGCCTCTTACCACACATGTGCTATGCACACACTTTCTCCCAGTCTTCAGGTTTTACGTCACTGTTGATGGCTTCCTTTGCTTTACAAAGTCTTTTTGGCTTTGTATGCTCCCACTTGCCTATTTTTGTCTTTGTTGCTTGACTTTGGGGTTCATGTTTTTAAAGAATTGCTCAGAACAATGTCAAGGAGCATTTCCAGCTCTGCAGTCTTCTAGCAGCTTTGCAGTGGCAGGCTTACATTTCAGCCTGCAGTTCTCAGAACCATTCTGGGGTGGCTTTTCTTGTGATACAAGGTAAGGGTTCAGCTTCACTCTGATAGCCAGTCGCCAATCTGCCATTGATCGAAGCGATTGTCCTGACCATGTCATGTGACCTCATGCAGCTGTACAGGCCTATTTTGGGGTCTCTATGCAGTTTCACTGCTGCCTATGCCTGTGCGTTTTTGTCAGTACCAGCTTGTTTAGAATTTTCTGGCATATTAGTAAATTTTGAGATGAAGCAGTCTTATGCTCCTAGCTTTGTTTTTGTTAGTTAAGATTGGAATATGTGTTATTACAATACATATAATATATATAAAATATGTATATTATTATTTTCAATGAGGATTAATTAATTAATTAATTAATTTATTTATTTTGGCTGGTTCAGGTTGCCTTATGGGTTGGTCTGGGGAATCGAACCACCGTCCCCTATGCCTGACTGGGATTGCCATATTAATATGCTGAGCTGTAAGAGGCCCAAGTCAATGACTTCTGACATGGCCAGTTCTGCTGATAACCCACTACTATTATGGACTACTGGAGTACAGTGGGTTATTTTGAAGATTGGATTTTCTAATCTGAGTCTTTTGTAGATCCATACAAATTTTAGAAGTTTCGTCCATTTCTATGAGAAAAGGTCATTGGAATGTTGACAGTACTTGCATTAGATGTATATGTCATTTTGGGCAGCGAATTTTTTTTTTTTTTTTTGCGGACTGGGGTTCAAACTCACGACCTTGCACTTGCTAGGCAGGCACTTGTGCCTCAGAGTTATCTCTCCAGCCCCAGTGTAGATATTTTTACAATATTAAACACAGACATGAGAGGTCTTTCCACTGATTTGTGTCTTATTTGACTTTTTTTATTCGACTTTATTTTTATTTATTTTTGTTTTTTATTTTTTTATTCGACCTTAAAAAATTAATATTTTGCAGTTTTTAGTGTATAGACTCTCAGTTCTTTGGTTAAATTTGCTTTTTTGATGCTTTTATATGTGGGATTATTTTCTCTATTTTACTTTTGGATAGTTCATTGATAGGGCACAGAAGTACGCAGGATTTGTGTATATAGATGTTATACCCAGAAACCTGCATGGATCTATTTATTAAATTCTGATAATTTTAATAAATTAGTCTTATTTGAAAAATCACATCATCTGCAAAAATGGCATGATTTTTTCTTCATTCTGATTTAGATGCCCATATATATATATATATATATATATATATAT
>PVJA010045840.1:0-15441 GCA_004027025.1 Myocastor coypus | reverse complement strand
GGGGGGCGCACAAGCTGTCAGTTTATTGGTCTGTGCCTCTGAACCCGCCCCTTAAGCCCCACCCCTGGTTCTTTGGCCACGCCCCTCAAGTCTGGCTGCTTCTCCAGCCACATCTGCCCCATGACTTACATGAGGCTTTGAGGGGACAACGACATAAACTGTAATAGTCCCCAAGTTCCCCAAGCTGAACTCAAACTTGTGATTCTCAGGGCCTCTACCTCTGAGTACTGGGATTACAGAGCCACCACTCTGGCTCTCTTTTAGAAAAAACGATTTTTGTATCACAGCACATCTCAAATATTATATAATTTCATCCATCAACACATTTGTATATCTATACATATAAAACTTTGATAAACATAAGTATAGCCAGGTGTGGGGCTTGTAACCACCACACTCGAGAGGGCATGGCAGGAGGATCGCTGTGAGTTGGCAACCAGCCTGGGCTACAAAGTGAGTTCAAGGCCAGCCTGAACTGCATAGCGAGACCCTGTCTCAAAGAGACAAAACGGTTAACGGGAAGTAACAACAGAGAGCAAGAGTGGAGAATAAGAAAAGCTGAGTTTTGAGGTGTTGGTGAGCACACCGGAAAATGAGGCCACGGACTGGGTGAGCTGGTGCAGAACTGAAGTCCGCCTCCTGCGTGATCTGCGGGAGCCGAGCCAGGGCTGCTTGGCCTCCCAGCACCACCTGCCGGTCCTTGACCACGGCCCTCCATCACTATAGTCCTGGAGTGGTGGGAGGAGGAAGGGTTGCTGCAGGAGGCCAGAGTCTGAAAGCTCGGCCCCTTGGGCCGAGGTTCTGCGTGGATCTGAGTCGCTGTTGGCGTCTTTCTGCCCAGCACGAGCATGGGCCCTCAGTGTCCTGGGAAGGGCAGGAAGCCCAGGAAGAGGCGGAGGGGTCATTAACACCTCGGGTTGGCCTTGGTTTCCTCAGAAAATTCCAGGTCTGGCTTGCCCCATACGCACCCCTGCGTGTTTTCAGGGAAGATATCCTGGCCTTGGGAGACACCTGGGTGTAAGATGTGAAAAAGTGGCTTGTAACTGTCCCCCAACCTTTTACAAAGAAAACATTTGCTGCACCTGGGTTAGAGATGTTAAAAGGTTGCCGACAGATGATAAAGTATAATTTCACTTCACTTGTAAATATCCTTTTTTTTTTTTTTTAAATCACAGAAAAGTCTGGGAGTGACTTTTAAAAATCAAATTTGTTAGATCATTTCTAGTAGTGACCCAAGAGTGATATGCACATTTGTTTATTGGGTTAAAGTATATGAAGAAGAAGGTGGAAGAAAAGAAGGTCCAGTACCAGACTGGTTATATGTAAAAGATGCTCCTATTATTGAGGCAGAATCTGACCTAACTGTGGCCATTTTGTTCAGTAAAGCTGCAGCCATTCTGTTCTTTGCCACTGAACTCAGCTTAATCACATAGTTTGTCATCAACTTGAAATTTCTGTCAATATGCTATAAAAACAGCCTTGCTACACCACATACAACTATGCACACAAGAAAATATCCATTGTACCACAACCTTCAGCTAAAAACTAATCTCATTTTTGTAATTTCTGTTTGCCACCCTATAAATGAGACAAACTCTCTGTAATCAATACCTCAGACTTTGGAGATTAAGTCTGTGGGATCCAGCTAGGGTCAGTAAAATTACCTTTCTTCTCCTGAGCTCCTGGCTACTATTGACTCGTTTTTCCCCACATTATAACCTTTGGGGGCCTTGGAGAGATGGCTCAGCAGTCTAAACCCGTGCCTAGCAAGTGTAAGGACCCAAGTTCACTTCCCAGTACCACAAGCCAAGCTGAGCCCAGAACCTCAGGTGAGCTGTGCTGGACCCGGAACTGGATCTGATGGTGTGCATGCCGGTAATCCCAGCACTGGGGAGGCTGAGATAGTAAGATCACTATGAGTCTGAACTGCATAGTGAGACCGTACATTAATAACATTATAACCTTTAGGATTATAGGTATATGCCACACCATACCTAGCTCAGGAGTGCCCATAATCTTTATGAGGCTTGTGGTAGCCTTTGTGCAGGGTTGTGATTAGCAGACTCCTTGTAATAGTTTTTAATTGTAGGCCTGTGTGTATGAGATCCTTTACCTTTTGGCTTCCTATCTCTGTCTTTGCTTTAGGTTTGGTATAAGTGACTCCATTTTGAATTTGACAATTTTCATGTAACATGTATAGTAAAACCAATACTTTCTTAATATTCCCTATTAATTTGCTTGGGTGGCTATAACAAAATATCTGACAGCTTAAGCAAAAGAAATTTATTTCTCAGAATTCTTTTTTTTTTTTTTGTGGGACCGGGGTTTGAACTCATAACCTTGCACTTTGTTTTTTCTCAGAGTTCTGGAGTCTAGAAAGTCTGAGGTCATGGGCCTGCCTGTTTGGCTTCCGGTGAGTATTCTCTTCCTAGCTTGTAGTTGGCTGTCTTTTTTCTGTGTCTTCCCATTGTGAGGACAGGGAACTCTGTGGAGTCTCTTTTTATAAGCACACTAATCTTGGCCATGTGTGGTGGTGCATGCCTGTAATTCCAGGGAGGCTGAAGCAGGAGGATCACTTCAAGGTCAAGAGTGAGGCCAGCCTGAGCTACATAAGTGAGTTCAAAGCCAGCCTGAACTGTTTGGGAAACCCTGTCACAAAAACAAACAACCCAACCGAAAAACAAAACAAAGCAAACAAACAAACAAATGTCCACTTATCCTTTTGTATTAAGGTCCCACCCTATAAATTCATTTACTTCCATATTCCAAGCACAGACACACTGAGGGTAACAAAAGAGTTTTGCAGGAGCCTGGGTGTGGTGGTGCATCCTGTAATTCTTGTGCTGGGGTGGCTGAAAACAGGAGGATCACTACAAATGGTGAGACCCTGTACCAAATACATAAAAATTAAAAAAAACAAACAAATAAAGAATTTTGGAAGGACATAATTGAGTATTCACTATTGTCCATTTGTCCCCCCAAATTATTTTGTAGTTAATTTATTTGAATTACAATTTAAATAAAAGTTGCCCATTCTGGCAAGGACAACTAATAAATGCTGTAATTGAATAAAACTGGTTGTTAGGATATTGATTTCTGTTTGGATTTGATTGGCTCCTTAGATCGTTGAACATGTTCCTCTGTCCATTGTTTTTTTATTTTCTATTTTTTTCTTAAAAAAATTTATTTATTTATGTTATAGCCAGCTCAGCCTGCCCTGGGGGTGGGGCTGGTGCAGCATGTGGTGTTAGGAATTGAACCACAGTTCCTGCAGTTGCTTAAGCAGGTGCTTTAGACTGCTGAGCTATCTCACTGGCCCTTGTTTTTCTTTTATACTGATTGAGCTAGAAGCTCAATTAGATTCAATGTAGTTTTGGGTGAGATGGGGTGCAGGATGATATAAAAATAACCATAAATGGTGCTATGTATTCCCTACTGGTTCATAGCGGGAAACATACTATTCTGTTGTTATATTTCTGGTGATGTTAAGATTGACCAGTAGACCTGGTTGATGTCATCATGATCCTTTATGAACTCTTCCATGAATTCCCCTTGTTATGGTTTATGTTTAGATGGCCCCTCAAAACCTTATGTGCTTATAGATGGGGCTTTTCAGGGATGGCCGAATCTAGAGTGTGTGAATATGGATTATGGGTGTGATAATTGGGTCAATCCACTGATCAGATTAGCATAGTTATGGGTGTGGTAGAATAAGGACCACGCTTGGTGTGGGTGGCATCAACCAATAGACTTGTGGCCTGAATGTAATAAAAGTACAAGGAATGTTCATTAATGCTGCCTCCTGCCTGCTACACCATGAGTGTCTCCTCTGCCATCTGTCCTACCTCAGAACTAGCTGAGTATGGTGTGAAACCTCTACAGACCTCTAGGCTAAAATAAACCTTTCCTCCTTTAACTTGTGGATATTTGGTATTTTGTCCCAGCAACAAGAAAGCAGCTAAAATATCTCTAGTTAGTAGCTGTTGATGATGGTCACCTTGATTATTTCACAGGGAGTTTCCAAGATAATGTTTTGTTCTAATTCCATTATCTTTTCTGCACTTACTAGAGAATCTTTCTTTCTTTCTTTCTTTCTTTCTTTCTTTCTTTCTTTTTCCTTCCTTCCTTCCTTCCTTCCTTCCTTCCTTCCTTCCTTCCTTCCTTCTTTCTTTGTATTTTAGGGAAAGGTCTACAGGGCATTCAGGGTTTCGCTACTAGATTGGGCTTGTAGTGATTCACCTGTTTACAGCCTCGCAGGAGCTGAGATTACAGGCATGAGCCACCACACCCAGTCTCACTTGCCATCTCAGTGTGTCCTGGGGGGGACAGGGCCAGCACAGCAGGCCCCTGCACCTGTTTGCAGGTGCATTTTAAAAAGCTTCTATTTATTTATGTTACGGCTGGTTCAGCCAGCCCTGGTGGTGGGGCTGGTGCAGCATGTGGTGCTGGGGATCAAACTGTGGACCCTGCAGTTGCCTAAGCTTGCCTAAGCATGCACTTTAGACCACTGAGCTATCTTACCAGCCCTAGAGAATTTTTCCATAAAGGTTTTCCTATTATAAATCTTGTATTAACAAGGGCCAGCCAGATAGCTCAGCGGATTAAAGCACCTACTTAGGTAGATGCAGGGCTCAAAGGTTTGATCCTGCTGTGCCAGCCCTGCCCCCAGGGCACTCTGAGAAGGCAACTGAGACTGGGCACGTGCCTGTAATCCCAGCACTTAGGAAGCTGAAAACAGGAGAATAGCTACAAGTCTAATCTGTGTAGCGAGACCCTGTAGACCCTGCAGACCCTGTACTAAATACAAAAACAATTAAAAAAAAGAAAAATGAAAAATAAATTTTGTGTTACTGTGACTCACAATTCACATTATAATGGGAGGACACAAGCTTGCTTCTTTCCTTATATCAATTTCCAGAATAATAACTGGCACTATGGCAACCAGCAAGGTAAACAGTGAGATATATTTTTGTGTTTGTAACTTTTGGAACTTGTGGGCTTAACATATGGATTTTGATTTCAACCCATTGCAGTCATTCTTATTAGCGCTCAAATTGTCCTGTCTTTGGACAGTAGGAACCTCTTTAAATTAGCTCCTGAATCTATTTAATACAACAGATGTCAAACTCAGTGGTCTTTTTGTTTTGTTTTGTTTTTTTGGTCTTTTTGAGACAGGGTCTCACTACGCAGTTCAGGCTGGCCTTGAGCTCCCTTTGGAAACTCAGTGGTCTTGAATAGCCTCTTTGCTTTCTGGTATAACATGCTTCAGATAGCTGTTAATCTTCCATATTTCTGCCTAGACTTGAAGACACTATTTCTGGAAGGGGAAGGAGCAGCACCGTGTGCGTGTGTGTGCGTGTGCGTGTGCATGTGTGTGTGTGTGTGTGTGTGTGTGTGTGTGTGTTAGTGGGAGTGTAGTTCAGTGTGTTGCAGGAGCTTCACACTGAACTACATTCCCAGCCCTGTTATATGCTATTTAGTTTTCACGCTGGGTCTCGCTAGGTATCCAAGCCAGCAATGGTCAATCTTTTAGAGCTTTCAGTGATAACAAATAGCCCCCGGTGCCACGCATGGCATAGGTTTTCCACAACTGATCCAAATTCTTCTGCCTTACCCTCTCAGAGTATTGGGATATAGGTGAGTACCACTATTGCCTGGCTGGATCTGGCACTTTAATTAATTAATTTTGTTTTAGTATGAGAATCTGGCACTTCAAAAAGTGAGGTGATCCTATTACACACAGGAGCCCTACTTTCTGATGGTTTAGCATTCCTCCTAGCGTGGTGTCTCCCCAACTCTGTCCTATGGCCTACTCTACTCTTCCAAATATGCTGAGCTGTCTGTCATTTCCCGTACAGCTGTGCTCTCCCAGTTTGCGATTTTTTGCAGGCTAGTTTCTTTATCTGAATGTTTTCCTTGTCCCTCCGACTGTGTGCAAACGCCGCCCTTTCGGTGATTGCTTCTCCCACTTGGACAGAGCTACTGTCTTAGGCCTTTTCATTTTAAGGGAGCACCAAAGCTGTCAAAACATATTGTTAAGTATTTATTAGTCACCTTCTGTCTTTGAGGATTTCTGCGTGTTGACACAGAAACAGCAAGCGCCAAGCTTTTTTTTTTTTTTAATTGTAGCTGCTTCCCAAGCTTGTGAACCTTGGTTTCATCTCCGGCTGCAGCCTCTGATTAATTCATTTCACTAAAGCATTTTACAGAACACTCTGTGGTTAAGTAACCTAAAGAATGTTTACTAAGCAGCTACTATGCCAAATGTGCTTTACACACATGATTTTATTGCAACTCCTGAAGTAAGTTTTACCTTCATTATACAGACCAGCACAAGCAAGTTCTTAGGGAGGGTGAAGTTCTCATAGTCAAAGAATAGCTGAGAGGATTTCTTTAGTGGGTCTACTGTCCAAGCCCTCACTGTTTGCTCTTCATGTCACTGTGCCTGAGCATAGCATGGTAGTATGAACCTGTAACCGAAGCACTCTGAAAGGCTGAAGCAGGAACATCACAGGTTCAGTTCAGTCTAACCTACCAATGGATCAAGACTCAAAAACCTGTCTCAATAAAATAAAATAAAACCTAGGAGGTATCTCAGTGCAAAGATGCTGGGTTCAATCTACATAACCTCCCCACCCCAGTGATTCACTGACACAGAATCTCCCGGGTAGCTCATTAAATGAAAGCTCCTGAATTTCACCTCAAACCTACAGAATCAGAATCCCAGGGAGATGCAGATGGAAGACTGAATTCTTTTTTTTTCTTTGTCTTTTTGAGACAGGGTCTCGCTATGCTTTTCAGGCTAGCCTTGAGCTCACTTTTGTAGCTCAGGCTGGTCTCAAACTTGCACCAATCCTCCTGTCTCAGCCTCCCTAGTGCTGGGATTACAGACGTGCACCACCATGCCCGGCTGGAAGACTGAATTCTTATCAGCTTCCTTGTGGGCAATTGTAAATAATTTTTTTTTTGTCTTTTTGAGACAGGGTCTCACTGTGCAGTTCAGGCTGGCCTTGAGCTCACTGTTGTAGCCCAGGCTGGTCTCAAACTCACACCGATCCTCCTGCCTCAGCCTCCCAAGTGCTGGGATTACAGGCGTGCACCACCATGCCTGGCAATAATTCTTTTTGAATAGGCAAAAAACACATATACACTAGCCCATTTCCTAGTTTCCCGGTTCTGAAACTTACTTCTCCTCAGAAGGAATCATTTTTTTCTGGGAGAGATCAGCATCCTGAAGTCTGAGGACCACTACTGTAGTTTGGGGACGGCCCAAGATGGATAGGTCTCTGCACTGCAGAACTTATGGCAGAGTTGCACGTGTGGTCACCATTCAAGGACAAGTGACCCAGGATGGGGTCTCAGTCATCAGTAAAGGTAGCAGCACATATCTCAGCACCTGGTTCTAGGGGCTGGCAGTCTGTTCCATTCTGGCCAGAACTTAATGCAGGAGGCTTCCCTGGGTAGCACATTTTTGTCACAAGCAAAGATCAGAAGTAGGCAGGTGAGTAAGGGAAAGTAAGGTATGTGAGTGGGAGCCAAAATGACGCAGAGGAGGTCTAATCCGGAAGGGCCTGGGCAGAAGCCCTATATATAATCTGTCAACTTGTATTCCTGATTATTTCTAGTAAGCATCAACTTTTGATCTCAGATAGTCTTTAAGATGGTTTGGAAATTCTTTAAAAGTTGCTTAACTAGGGGCTGGGAAGATAGCTCAGTATCTAAGCGCTTTCCTGGCAAATGCAAAGACCTGGGTTCAATCCCCAGTACCACATGCCACACCAGCCCCACGGCTGCATAGCAAGACCCTGTACCAAATAAATAAAAGATAAGAATGATTAAAAAAAAAACTGGTTTAACCTTTTGAGGTTACAGCTGCCTTTGGAAATCCTATAAAAGTTATATCACTTCCCTCGAGAAAAATGCACAAACTAGAAAACCTTTGCAACTACAGTACTATGACCCAAGGATATCCAGGAGGTCCAATTTTAAGAACCCCACTTATAGATGAATACTGAGTACTCAAAGGCGCACTTTACAAAATGTCCTGTATGTGCTCAGCGTACCTGAAGGATATTGCCACTTGCAGCAAAGCGCCCTGGCATGAACCTGCAGCCAGCTGGCCCAACAGGTGAGGACAGTGGTGAAAAAAACAGGTAATGGATGGATGAGCCGTTTTAGCGCCACCCAGCTGAGCCCCTGAACTTCGAACCTCAGGCTCTTATGGTGGTTTTGTTTTGTTTTAAAGATTTTTTTTTTTAAATTTATTTCTCTTAAACCTCTTTTTTTTTAATCTGTGTTATGGCTAGCTCAGCCCGCCCTGGGGTGGGGGTGCGCAGCTTGTAGTGCCAGGGATCGAGGAGCTGTCGCAGCGCTGGCCTTAAGTTTCCTCCGCAGGCGCTTTAGACCACTGAGCCATCTCACTGGCCCCTTATGATGATTTTGGAACGGCCCATCTGCTGGGTCCTACTTGCTTCCTGGGTTTCAGCGAGCTAACCAACTCCGGCTGAGGGGCGGGGCGCGCCCGGCGGCCACAGCTGCGCCGGAGCCGGCGGGCTCGGCTTTCATCATTGTTCCCCAGCGCCTGGCACCGGTGGGGCGGCAGGCAGGGCCCGAAGCGCGTGGTTCTTTCCGCGTCACCGCTCGCCCGCCCGCCACGCTGTCGGCAGGGAGGTATCTCCATCGCGCCTTCCTAAGCTCAGACCGGGGCAGTGCCTTGCAGCTCGAGGGCAGGACAACAGGCAGCCCAGGCGGGGGCGCGGGGTGCGGGCCGGGGACAGCCGGGCCAAGGCCCGCGCCCCCCTTGCGGCGCACGTGACGGCCCCGCCCGCCCCGCGGCTCGGGTCCCGCGCGTCCGCCTTGCTCCCGCCCAGCTCCGGTTCGGACGCGCCGCGGTCCGCGTGCTCTATGGGGAAAGCGGCCGCTCAGAGTCGAGGCGGCGGCTGCGGCGGCCGCTCGCGAGGGCTCTCGTCGCTGTTCACTGTTGTCCCCTGCTTGTCGTGCCACACGGGGGCTCCAGGCATGAGCGCTGGCACGTCCGGCTCCGGGATGGAGCCCAAGCCTCAGCCCCAGCTGGTGCCGACCCCGGAGCGGGAGTCATCAGAACGCATGCGGAGGTCTGACCCAGGGTCCGAGATGTCGTCTGACTCTCAGCCAGCCTCTGGGCAGGGAACGGAACTCGTGGGGTGGCGGCTGCGGTCAGAGGTGGGCCCCGATGTAGGGGCTGGGTCGTTCGCCAGGACGTTAGCAGAACACCTGACCCCCCTGGGGTTACTAGTGGACAGTGAGCCCTTGCTCAAACCCGAGTCCGGGTCGGGACCCAAACCCCTGCCTCTTCTTCGACCGGGACAGGCGAAGACACCCCTTGGACTTCCACCGTCAGGAACTGGCTTGATCTCTAATGACCCAGTGGTCTCAGTGCCTCTGGACAGCTACAAGGGCTGGCTTCTCAAGTGGACCAACTACCTGAAGGGCTACCAACGCCGCTGGTTTGTGCTTGGCAATGGCCTGCTATCCTACTACAGGTAGGGAAGTGCCCACGAGGGACATCTTTGGTGGGACTGCCAGGGTTGGAGAGGTGATTTCACAGGGATGGTGACAGAGGGCCTCTAGGTTGAGGAAGGTGCCACTAGGCTAGGGATGTTGGGAGCATGTTTGCCATAAGGCTACCGAGCGTTGGGGGCCCTGACATCTGGCAAGGGTGGCTGTGAGCTGTAGATGTGACAAGCATGGCTTGAAGGGTGTGTATGGAGGTACAGTAAGGAAATGACCTAGGGCCTTGGTGCCTCTCTGGTGTTTGTAGCTGTGGGGCCTGGGAAACCAGTGGAGTCAGCTCTCCAAAGTCCTTGCCCTTTTCTAGTTCAGGACCTAAGATCATTATGTTGGCAGAGGAGGGACTCAGTTGCCTTAACCTTGCCCCACACTGCGGTCTCGCGGCTGATCACACTAAGTAATGTTTCTCACCTTTCGCTCCCCATGCACACTAGCTGCTAGGCCCTGGACCTGGCATAGCCAGCGGATGGGGATGTCAGACCCAATTCCCTCCCTTCAGGAGCTAATCTTGGCATTTTAGGAAAACCAGAAAATGCTTTGCTGTCTCCTTTTCCATTCCAGAAGCAGCATAGGATTGAGAATTGCAGTCCAGCTCCCACTATCTCCCCACTGAAACTGGTTGAAATTGGGACATTCCTAAAAGCTTCTTTCCCTTTCTTACTGCTTTTCCTTGGCATTTTAATGGGATGGTTGGTTTAAACTTTCTGATCTTAGATCACCCTCAACCAGTGGTTCTCAAACTTGAGCATGTATTAGAATTCCCAAAGTGCTTGTTGGAAAAAAAAAAAAAAATGAACGAATTTCATTCTTGGGCCAAGTGAGGGTCCAAGAGTTAGCTGAACTAGGTCTTTCTTTCTTTGAATTTATGGTATTTGGTACAAGGTTTCACTATGCAGCTCGGACTCATGATCCTCCTGTTTTCAGCTTCCCCAGCTCTGGGATTACAGACATGCACCACCATGCCCAGTCTTAGTGGTCAGATTAGAGCACTCAGGGGCAAGACCAGCACAGCATGGAGTACCAGGGATCGAACCCCAGACCCTGAGCTTGCCTAAGCCAGAGCATACTCTGCTGAGCTATCTTGCTGACCCTTGTCTGTCTGTGTTTTTGTTCTAGATCTCTCTCTCTCTCTCTCTCTCTCTCTCTCTCTCTCTCTCTCTCTCTCTCTCTCTCTCTCTCTCTCTAAGTGAGTCCAAGGCCTTTGCACTGAACTACACTCCTGGAACTTTTTTTTATTGTATATTTGGAAATAGGATCTTGCTGAGTTTCCTGGGCTGAGCTGGTAATCCACCACATCCATCTGAAATTAAGCTTTTTTTTTTTTGAGTCTAGCTGTGTAATTTGGGCTATCCTCAGACTTATATGTAATCCAGGCTGGCCTCAAAATCACAGCAATGGTTTGCCTCAGCCTCATAAATGCTGGGATTAGAGGTGTGTGCCACCACAGAAAGCTTAGTGAGTTCTCTTCTCAAAAGCCAGCTCTTGTGGAGATTGGGTATCCAGAAATACTATAACATTTTCAATGTCAATATTGATGAAGTTGCAAATATAAAGCTGGGTGTTCAAGTCTACAGAAAACTGTCCTAGGTATGTCTTAGTGCCATCTCCTGTGCCATGTGTTATCTATATTTACTAGGCAGTACTAAACAATAGCAGTCAAGGCAACATTTATAGAGTCCCACAATGGCAGGAATGCCTGATTCTACTGGAAACAAAACCTAACCTCTGGGGCCAGGGAAGTAGCTCAGTAAAATAAATGCTTGCTTGGCAAGCACAAGGGCCTGAGTTCAATCCTGGATCTCCGGGGTGGGGTGGGGTGGGGGGCGGGGTGGGGAGTGGGGGTGGGGAGGACGGGACCTAACCTCATGCTTTTTTGTCTTTATTGGAATAGCAAAGATGTCCCATCTTTCTCTTCAAATAACTATATGTGATAGAAAAATAGTGAACATTTAAGTTTAAAAATTGTATTACAGTGAGGCTGGTGAGATAGCTCAGTGGTCTAAAGCACCTGCTTAGGCAAGCTTAGGCAACCACAGGGACCGCAATTTGATCCCTGGCACTACATGCTGCGCCAGCCCACCCCCAGAGCAGGCTGAGCTGGCCATAACATAAATAAATAAATAAATACAAAAATAGGACCCAGCGGGATGGCTCAGTGGTCTAAAGCACCTGCTTGGGAAAGCTTGGGCGGCTTCAGGGACTGCGATTTGATCCCCGGCACCACATGCTGTGCCAGCCCTGCCCTCGGGGCGGGCTGAGCCGGCCATAAAAATGAGTGAATACACAAATAAAGGTTCTGAAACAAGAAAAAAAAAATAAATAAAATTAAAAAAATACGTAAATAAATAAATAGTAAAAAATATATACTACAGTAAAAGACATTGTCATTAATCTTCTCACAGTACTTCCCTTTACTTTGATCAAAGTGGTACCAGTACAGATGAGTAAGTTTGGCTGCGGAAAAGGCATTTTTGAAGAGGAAAGGGCATGAAACACATCCCATTGTAGTTTTGCCATTTTCTGAAGTAAGTAGTTCTGGAAGGTTTTTTTTTTTTAGTCCCATGTGTGTCTTTGCTTGCACTCTTGCGGTTGCCTTTGTGTCCAGAAGTGATTAAAACCTGTTACCCTTCATGATCATTCAGCCTTTTGGGGAAGAGCCAGAAGCGGTGCTTGATCTGGTGGAAAAGGTGGGTGAGCACACACCGATGTGTGTTTACGAACCCGCTTTTCCGCTGACTGGCGCTTAACAGCAGCATGCATCATATTTTTTATCAGACCTGTGAAGACACTCGTGAAAGAGACTTCCAGAACTGCTTTGTCAGAGCAGTGGGATGAGGTTATCTGAAGCTAGGGCAAGAATTTTCAGGGATGTTACTGGTCAAGTGTCTTTTACTTGTAATAAATTTTTGAAATTTACATATTTACTGTATATTGGGGATGCCCCTTGTAGATGGTTGTCACTTGAAGGCAACTCCAATTTTGCAGGTTCTTTAGGTAATAAGGAAAATGTCTTGCTGCTTACTGACTTGTAAGGTTGTGAAGACAAATCCTGGTTTGGGGAGCAGGAGGGAGTGGGAACAATTTGTGTGTGTGTGTGTGTGTGTGTGTGTGTGTGTGTGCATGTGTGCATGCATGCGTGTGTGCTCACTTGCTCAGCCCAGCTCAGAAATTTCATTTTTGGATACGTCTAGATTCCAAGGTGGGCAGAATTGCTGTTCGACTCACCTGGGTGGAATGAATGATTCCTTACATTGATGCATCCTTGTGTTCTTGTTTAGTTCCATTTGAAGCTGGCTAGGAATTAATTTCAGGGGCTTACCCAGAGGCACCCAGCTTACAAACTGTGTCTGAATGCCACTGGGATAAGTCTGGCTGCAGAAGAGCTTTTTTGAAGAAGAGCTGGAATGACAATTTCTCTGAACCCCAAGTTCTACCTTTCCCCATCTGCCTCTCAGCACTTCAGACTTTTTTTTTTTTTTTCGCGGTACTGGGGGATTGAACTCAGGACCTGACGCTTGCCAGGCAAGTGCTTATTCTACTGAGCTATCTCTCCGGCCCTTTTCTGTCTTATTGAGACAGGGTCTCGCTATGCAGTTCAGGTTGGCCTTGAGCTCACTTTTGTAGCCCAGGCTGGTCTCGAACTCACATCGATCCTCCTGCCTCAGCCTCCCAAGTGCTGGGATTACAGGCGTGCGCCACCACGCCCGGCACTTCAGACTTTTGATGGCATTTTCCTATCCCTGCTTTTGATCTTAATCCCTCCTTCTAGCCCAGTTGTAGCCATCCTGGTAGTCAAGATTAAAGACCAAGCATCGTTCTTGTAACCATGACAACAGCAGTGTGCTTCATATTATCTCCTCTTCTCCCTTCATATGCCCAGATCTCAGTAGTTTGCCAAATATACATTGCTTGGATAAAGGCAAGATTTGGGTGCTTGTGGGCTGGGGAGATAGCTCAGCAGCATAATTAAGGTCCCGAGTTTGATCCCTGGTAACACACACACACACATCAAAAAAAAAAAAAAAAAATTAGAAAAAATAATTGGGTACTTGTGAGCTGAAAACAGAGTGATAGGATTTTCAATTCATAATTTCTTTTCTGTAGACAGTGATAGTCAGGCTTACCTGATAGTAGGTACAGGTGACAGAGAAGGGATCAGATGTTGCTCTAGCTACCTTCTCCTTTGAAAGGCACAGTCTCAAGTTTACAAATAATTTTAATTTGAAACATGGTAATGGAAGAAAATGGAGGCACCTGTTTCTTGGGTCCTCTGTCATGTATCCCAGATTTATCATTTGGCTTTTGTTTTGTTTTGTTTTTGAGAAAGGGTCTCAGTAGTTTAGGCTGGCCGTGAACTCACGGCCCTCCTGCCTCAGCCTCCTGAGTGCTTGGGGTTATATATGTGTGCCACCATGCCTGAGTTGTCTGGTTTCTTCATTCCAGGATAACTAGCATCTCATATCACTTTCTCCTTTCTTTGAGTCCATCAACATATAATTGTAAAAGCTCTTTAAAAATGTAAGCTTTTTTTCTTTTTACTTCATAGAAAAGGTAAGTCGGTCTGTATCCAATCCATTCATCCATCCATCCATCCATCCATCCATTCATCTATCTGGGTTTCATGGGATTTGGACTTTTTTATGGTGCTGAGGAATGAACCCACAGCCTTTGTGCTTTACTACTGAGCTATACCTCAGCTCTCATGGAATTATTATTATTATTATTAAGTGTATTTAGTATAGAACCTACAGAGTCTCACTACATAGATTGGGCTCATAGTGATTCTCCTCTTTTTAGCCTCCCAAGTGCTGGGGTTACAGGCATGCAATACCACTCCCAGTCTCAGTCAGTGCACTTGGGGGTGGGCTAGCACGGCACATGGGCAATCGAATCCCAGCCACTGCGCTCTGCCTAAGCAGGTGCGTTAGTCTGCTGAGCTGTCTGGCTGGCCCCTTATGGAATTATTTTGATTGCTCTGTAAAGTCTACTGTGATTGCAGACCTTTTTATTTATGCGTGTTTCTATTGCTCACTTAATATGTAAATTCTTCTTTTTATGCATTGGGGCAGGGTCTCACTACGCAGCTCAGACTTGTAGTGGTCATTCTGTCTTCAGCCTCCCCAGTGCTGGGATTACAGGCATGCACCACCATGCCAGTGGCCAGCTCAGCATGCCTAGGGGCAGGCCTGGCATGGCCTGTGGTGCAGGAGATCAAACCCCAGTCCCTGCACTTGCTTAAGCAGGCACTTAGTCTGCTGAGCTATTTTGTTGGCCCTAATAATATGGAAATTGGTGCACATATGTAGGACTTCCTTTTGAGTGAAGCCACTAAGTTTTGAGAGAAAGTAAATGTTCTCCTTATATAACACTAAATTGAGCATTAGAACAATTTATACTCCTACCAGCAGTGAATAAGAGATTCTGTGTATTTATATCCTGTGCAACACTTGGTATCATCAGGGTTGATTTTGCTAATCTAATGGATGTACTGACATATCTCATTGCAGTCTTTTGGTTGTTGAGACAAGGTCTTACTATACAGTTCTTACTGTATAGTTCAGGATGCCCTTGAACTGTAGCTGAGGCTGGCCTTGAACTCATGGTGATCCTCCTTCTTCAGCCTACTGAGTGCTTGGTTTATAGGTATGCAACACTGCCTGGCTCATTGGAATCTTGACCTACATTTTGATCCCCAGTATTTTACCTTAGTAGAAAAATGGTAGGAGTTTAAGTAAAGATTTTTCTTTTAACTTTTTTAAAAAATTTATTTTTATGTTTTGGCTGGCTTAGCCTGCCCTGGGGGTGGGACTGGAACAGCATGTGGTGCTGGGGATCAAACTGCTGTCCCTGTGATTGCCTAAGCTTGCCTAAGCAGGCGCTTTAGACCACTGA
>PVJA010045839.1:0-15439 GCA_004027025.1 Myocastor coypus | reverse complement strand
TTTTTTTTTTTTTTTTTTTTTTTTTTTTTTTTTTTTTTTTTTTTTTTTTTTTTTTTTTTTTTTTTTTTTTTTTTTTTTTTTTTTTTTTTTTTGCCTTTTTGAGACAGGGTTTCACTATGCAGTTCAGGCTGGCCTTGAGCTCAGTTTTGTAGCCCAGGCTGGTCTCGAACTCGCACGGATCCTCCTGCCTCAAGCCTCCTGAGTGCTGGGATTACAGGCGTGAGCCACCACGCCCGGCATCCACCACGCTGTTTCAATAGCCTGTGCGGCATGCCCAGAGTTCTAGGGCTGGCATGGCATGCAGTACCAGGGATTGAACCTGAGTCCTTGCCCTTGCTAGGCAGGTGTTTAGAGTGTTGAGCTGTTTCCCAGCTCTCAGAAAGTGTTTTTAAAGTCTGTTTTGAGCCAGACTATTTTGTTTTCAGCCATAAGGCGAGTCAAAACCTCTAGCTAGACTCCACACTAGTGGTAAAAGTCCCATCTCTGTGTGTGGCCTTGTGTAAGTTATTTAGCCAGTCTGTGTTCATTGTAGCTCCTTTGAGAAATGGTGGCAGTAGTAATGCCTAGCTCAAAGAACTGATGTGAAGTAGATGAGGCGTTATCAGAATACACAGTTAATGTTTAAATTTTTTAAAATGTATACTACCGAAGACACACTGCCACATACAGTGGCATTAATCACTGTTTAAACTCTTCTCTTGTTTCAAACACTTATTTCATCATTCTTTCCACTTTTAAAAGCAGATCTTGAATATTTATCCAGTTTGATAAAAAATATAATAAATGTTGCTGCTGAGTACCATCTAATGGGACAGTAGGCCATGAAAATGTTAGAATGTGTCCTCCTCCTCCTTATTCACTGGTTATGGCCCAGTGGGACTTCTGGGTCTACCTTAAAGTCAAATGACCTTCAAAAGTAAAAATAGTGAATTGATTCCACACATCTGGGTAACCCCAAAATAAAGACACTCATGACAGGATTTCTAGAACTGCTTCATAACGTGCCAAGAATGATGGGCTAAGTGTGCCCAAAGCAAGGGGGAGGCTTGGGAAGATGTGAATGGTAAAGCATCTATTACTGCAATAATGTCTTCAACTTGAACTATAACCGTACTTTCTGATGTTACCCTGTACACGGAATGACAAAGATAAAGTGCTTAGAATAATCCATGGTCTGTCACAGGCACTCACCATGGATAGCTCATATTCACCACTATCAGCTGCCCATGCTTCTTGCTCTATTTCTTTTTTTTGACTTTTTTCCAGGGTTGAACTGAGGTAGTGTCTATTCTGTGCCTACTATGGAGTTGCTATCTTCCCAGTTCGACCATTGTCTCTAGGCAGCAGGAGTCATTTCTGTCTTGTCAGTTGAGCCTCAGATCTTAGTGTCTGTCCTGACGTGTTAGACATCAAACAGTTGCTGGATGAATGGATACGCATTTCCATATTTTGAGAGATCACGAGCATCATGCAGGCTTTCTGGATGGAGCCAGCCTAATGAATAATTCCTAAGCACACAAGCTTGGAAATAAGCCAGAGGCAAATAACATGAACCTCTTGTACCTCAGCTTTCTTCACTGTAAAATGGGGATCATAATTACACCCATATGTAGGTTTACAGTAAAGATTTAAAAAGACCAAGTGCATAGGGGTTTTCACACGTGCCAAATAGTGATAAGAATGTGATGAAATGTGTCTGCAACTATGTCTGCTGTCCTGTTTTGGTTACTCGTGAAGAATGCAGAGACTAAAAATGATGGGGACAAGAAACCACCAGGAAAGGCAAAGTATGTCAGCATTTTTTTTCTTTTTTTCCCAAAGCATATGTGGCATAGTGTTCAGATGAAAACCAGAAAAGGGCTTCTCACCTTTGCTGCTACTGCTTTTGTCCCTCAAGGGCTACTTTAGCACTTAACCAGAGTTTTGGAAAGAGCTCGAGGCTTTTCATGCCCCATCAGGTTTTACTATTTGATTTACATTGAATGAAGCATATTATTATGAAAGTCTCCAGAGCAAAGAAATAAAGTATCCTGAGGAATACCAGGAAGGAAACCCATCTATTAGGCAGGGAATAGTGCAATCTTGCATCTGGGGAATGAAATCCAAGTCGCTCTAAGTGCACATTGGACAGACTGCGGCTGCTCCAGCTGGAGCCTGCCAGAAGCACTGACGGACTTGCAGCCCTAGGTGTGGGTTGATTCCACAGCCTGAGTTATCTTAACTACAAGTGTGGCTGCAGCTGTGCATTACCACTCCTCACTAGGTGGTACGTCAGGAGCTGCACGAGGCAGGCACATTATGGAACGAAGTCTGGTCCTCAAGTCTGCTTCAGATCAGCTTTTCTCTCACGTGCCTGAAGTCAGAAAGAGAAATCACACGTGAACTGTGAAACCCTTCCCCTCACTGAAGCTGGAATGTGGAGTTAGGTGAGTGAAAGCGAGCTGCAACGAAACAGAAAAGAAAACATGCTTGGCACTTAGACAAACAGTGCCTGGTGCTGCAGCACCCAGCTTGGGGCTGTGACAGTAACTGCCAATGTGCTGTTAACCATCGCCGAAGGGAGAAGGCATGTGTATGTCTATAAGCTTTAAAAGATGCCGGATAAAATAGAGTGGTCATTATATTCCAACCTCAAATTCAAGAGTTGTCTTTAAATCAAACTCACAGAAGTGCTTCTCACCTAGCTGCACCTGAGAGCCATCTAGAACGTTTTCGAATGCTCGTGCATCCCTGGCTGCACAGCAGCCACAGCATTACCTCGGTTCACGAACATAATTCTTATGATTCTGGTCACAAACCGAATTCAATGAGAATCAAATTAAATTTTCCCCCATAAAGTCAACATGAAGCCCAACCACTGAATTTGGTTCAGTTCTTATCCAACTCAGTTTGCAACCAGAATTATGGGAAGAATTAAGTTCATGAACCGAGTCCTTGTGTGTTGGTGTTCTTTGAGGTTTTTTTCCAAGTTATTATAACATACTCTCAGGGATGAAAACAGATGACCATTGACCTAGCTTCTTGTCACTGTGGAGAAAATCCTAACAGTAACTCAGCTTGGCAAGGTGTATTTACAAATATTATTCTGTTCATTTACAAGTGGGAAAACCAAGGCCCAAATTATTAAAAGTTTATCCAAGATCTAAATTAACCACTACTTGAGTGTCACTTTTTTGATCTTAAATAAAGGACCTTTAAATCATGCATTTGTAGAATAAGTAAAAGTTTCAATTGAAGTGAGAAAACCAGGAATCAGAAAAATGGTAGCAGAAGCTTATCTAGTTCACCTTTATATTCCCTGCACTTTCTAATACCAAACACTCAGTACATTTCTGATGAACTCTATGAAGTGCCACACCAAGTTCACATAGCCCCCACACCTCTGTGGTGACCGGTGTGATACACGTGCTTCCCACGTGGAAGCTGGATGTCCTTGCGTGAGGATGGGGAACAGGCCTCCTGCCTTGAGGGGACAAGTCAAGGCCTAACTGGGTTATGGCATTCTTCCCAAAGGACATCTCATGCACCTTTCAAGCATAGGCAATGGTTTGTTTTTTTTTTTTGTTTTTTTTTTTTTGTCTTTTTGAGACAGGGTCTCGCTATGTAGTTGAGGCTGGTCCTGAGCTCACTTTTGTAGCCCAGGCTGGTCTCGAACTCGCACCAATCCTCCTGCCTCAGCCTCCCGAGTGCTGGGATTACAGGCGTGAGCCACCACGCCCAGCCGGCAATGGTTTTTTGATGAAAAAAATACAGTAAATATCTACAGAAAAGAAATTTCTGTCACCAAGTTAGAGTCTAGATTCTTCTCCCCTACATCCTTCCTCTCCAATGTATATCACTTTTTTATTTTATTTATTTATTTATTTATTTATTTATTTATTTATTTAGTCTTTTTGAGACAGGGTCTCGCAATGCAGTTGAGGCTGGCCTTGAGTTCACTTTCGTAGCCCAGGCTGGTCTCAAACTTGCACCGATCCTCCTACCTCAGCTTCCCGAGTGCTGGGATTACAGGCGTGTGCCACCACGCCCGGCTCAATATATCACTTTTTTAAAGTGTAGGAAAAAAGGGCTGTGAAAGACCTCATCTTTGTGTAATAACTATCTGGCAGTGCTGAGGGGTGGGGAAGAGATGGTTCCCCAGGCATATGTCAACTTTCTGCTTTGCCATGAGTTGCACCTCTCTCCAACTTTCCACATTCCATTGATTCTTCCTTGCCCTCTCTGTGAGCAACATTCATATTATTTTGGCTTTGACGCAGTCTGAGGTACTGCTCCAACCTCAGTCTCCAGCAACCCACTCCCCATTTTGTCTTCCTAGTTCATCTCTGAGAGTGAGAATGGTGTGGGTGAGGACAGGTCCAAGTTTACAATAGTGGCAAACTGAGAATCTCTGGTACTTGCACCATGGGAAGAGTGGGGGAGTAGGGTAGGCAGGAACCAAGGAGGATATGGGGCTAAGACCTGATTCTGGGCTGTGACTTCCTGATGTGGGTAATAATATCAAGAACTTGGTGCCTTCTTATGTTACCATGGAGCACAAGATTTTGGGAGAGTCAGAGGTAGAGCTGTAAGTCTGGAACTCAATAGCATCATCAATTTGGGGTGAATCAGCCTATTAAGCATCCCCAAGGAAAGTGAGAGCTATGTCAGTAGGCAAACCCAGCCTTGGAGGAAAGAGACCTCTCAGCTTTCATGCCACTCTGGAACTGTGCACATGGTGGGATCCTTCCTCCAACACGGACTGCCTCGGTGCTAGGCACATCAGCCCAACAAAATGCTGGGAATGTGTGTCCTTCCCTGAATGGAGTCACTCTTCTGTACTGACATAGGAACATCCATGGCAGGAACCATGTAGGGGCAGTGACTGAGACTGGTCTGCACTCTAACTGGAGCTGTGTGGCCTTGAGCTAGCTTCTTAACTTCTCGAGACCCCTGGGTCTATATCTGTGACATTCTGTGTCCTGCAACGAGTGTTTGTGGCTGGTACTATTTTAAAAAAGTTGTTAAATTCCCTATGTTTAGGTTTTTGTACTTAGTGGAACTGAAATAAATAAAAGGACATAAACACAAAAAAGAAAAGTGAACTTTCTTTGACTACTGCCTACAAGCCCATAATAGAATATGAATTATTATCCAAGAATACTTAATATAAATTATTATCCAAGAGTACTTTCCAAATTCATTATAAGTTACTGTTATATTTTAGTGCATTTTATTTTTAGAATATTGGTACTTTAAATATATCATATGGGGGACCGTGGAAGAAGTGCTTGCCTGGCAAGCACAAGGTCCTGAGTTTGATCCCTGGAAGCACCAAAAATAAATAAATAAATAAATAAATAAATAAATAAGTCATACAATGTTGCTCTGCTTATCTGGAATACTCAATCAGAAGGTCAAATTGTGTGCTGTGCTGGAAAACTCATGATTGTCATTGGGGTCTCATGTTTTAAATCCATGAAAAATAGAAATGGAAGCAAGAAATGGAATCAGGGGTGGAATTCTGACCGTATCGCTAGAAAGCTCATTGTGTACTGTGCCTTTGTGGCTGACAGGCTCTGTGTGTGAGTGTGTGGGGTGTGTGTGTGTGTGTGTGTGTATGTGTGTGTATTATAAATTATAGTTAAAGAGATGCCAATGAAATCTATTCAACATTATCTTATACCTATGAAGTTTTAGAAATAAAAGCAAAAGTACATAATTCCATACGTAATTGGAACAAAGTATATTTGATCATATTTAAAACAAAACCAATAGATATTTAAGATCTAGCAATATTTATTTTTTTCATTTTACTATCTCAAAGCATGCTTTTCAAACATGAACTAATTAACCTTAAAAGCTACTCCTACATGACAGTGTTTTGATGATTTTTATTTCCTGCTGGGATAATGGAAAATATGATTAAACTATATATTTAATTAGGATTCAAGAGTCTCAGCAATTAGTCCTCAATTTTAACTAAATCATTGGAACATTATTTGGGTTTTTAAAAACCCAAAACTATTAGGTAACCTTTTGGGGGGCCAATTTTTCATTTCAGAACATTCTGGTCATAAAACAAATTCTAGCATTTTCTTCCCTTAATAAAGCACTGTTGTCATGGAAATGTTTCCATTCCCTCTGTCCTCCCGTTGCCTGCATCAGAACAGGCTATAAACAAGCAGATCAGCTGAGGACCAGGAATCTTTGGTGGTAGGAGCAGAGTTTCCAACAGGCTGAGAGCAGCCTTGCTGAAGTCCTCCTCAGATGAGGAAGGCCGGAGGACAGTCCTGGGGCTCACCTGTATGCCTGTATTTTGCTCCCTTACCCTATACAGCCTAAGAGTCCCCTCTAAGCCACATGCACTGAATCCATTACTGTTCATTGTGCTGAAGTCTTATTTTATCTTGGTTAGGTGATAGTAATGAAGTTTTATTTACAAGGAATGCCATGGTGTCTCTCAGAACAACTTCAACCAAGGGCTGGGACTTGACTGATCTCCAGGAAGTTCAGATTTATTGCTGGCTTTTTATTCAATCAACTTATTTTGTTAACTGATGCAGTCATTCATTTCACTCAAGTCGAGGGGCCTGCCCAATGTATGATTTTATATTCTCAGTAATGCTGTGTATCCCATTCCATGAATTCGTTTAAACACAGGGGAGTGTAAATTCAACTTGGAATAGAAATATTTTATATCCTAAGCAATCAGAAAAGAGAAATTGAAGGTTCTATCTTAGGTGCCTTGATCCATGATTCCTAAGCAGGCTGTTTCTTATTTCATTTTGATGTGATGTTCATCACAGATCCATGGTTTGACTTGGCATTCTTATTTTTGCAAACAAGTTTCTTTTTTGGGGGAAAAAACAAATTAATTTTGTTTTGAGATGTTCATACCAATTTAGAAGTAGATGATTTTCTGGGAGCATGTGTGGAAATGGCAAGACTGGCTTCAAGAGTGTACGTCTGGGAAACTCAGGTGGCTGCTCCCGATGCCTTCCTGTGTATTATTTATGCATGAAGGAAAGCTGTACACAGCTAGAGGCACATGCATACATGTGTGCACACATAGGTGGTTTGGATGGCCTGGAGCAAAATATGAAAAGGATCATATTTATTTCTCAAGAGAGAGACAAGCATGGCTTTTCTAAACTTAGATAATTTATAACTCACATTAGTCATTCAAAACTTCTTTTATACTGTGGAGTTAAAATATCTCATTGCATTAGGTCAGGCTTATTTGGTAAATCAAGCCAGTATTCCAACATTGGCTTGGGGGTGGGGTCCCTATCATTGCACATCATACTTATCTTCATGGCGTAAACTGCCAGGGACTAAAGGCCTATAACTAAAATCCTTTACAAATTGGCACTCAGTAAGTTTCTGCCATAATGATGAGTCATATAAATTATTTTCTCCAAATCTGTTGACCACTGACTTAACACTTATTCAAATTTGTTATTATTCTGAAGTCTTACCACTTCTGGTGCCAGGGCCACAAGTATCTTACAGCAATGGGAAATGCATTCTGGAGAAAGGAGCCACAGGAAGGAGATATTTTCTCTCCCAAATGGGCTGTTTGAGTCATAAAAGAAGTGTTTACCTTGTATGGCAATATATTACTTGAGAAAGGAGGTGGTAATGGGAGAAAATGATGACTTGAATCAAAACCAG
Organism: Myocastor coypus; assembly: GCA_004027025.1. Lineage (NCBI taxonomy): Eukaryota > Metazoa > Chordata > Mammalia > Rodentia > Myocastoridae > Myocastor > Myocastor coypus. The sequence continues at coordinate 7,783 of PVJA010045839.1, read as the reverse complement.
GACTTTGGTGACTCTCAGGCCAGTTGTGCTGCTCTGAGTGCATCACAGTGCTCTGTGAAACTTGCTTACCACAATATTGCAAGCTAGATCATTGCAGAATGGCACATCATATGCCCACAACATGTCCACTTACGGAATAGATGCTTAATAGGTGTCTCTTCTACGAGGTAAAGGCTCCAAGCATCATATGGCTACCTTGGAGGACATGCCCGTGCTGCAGAAAACCTGACCTGCTGAAATTTATGTTTTGTGTTAAAATGTGCTGTGTTCCTAAAACAGAACACCACAGACTGGGTGTTTTGTAAACAATAGAAATATATGTGGTGTGTAGTTCTGGAGGTTGGAAAGTCCAAGACTGATTCGAGGGGCTGCTTCTCCTAAGGGCCTTCAGGCTGTGTTGTAACAAGGCAGAAGGTGTCACCTGGTAAGTGGACTGAATTAACCTATTCTTGGGAGCATAGCCTTCCTAATCTAGTCAACTCTTTTTTAAAAATCTTGCTTTTATTTTAAAGTTTGTGTATGTATGTATGTATGTATGTATGTATGTATGTATGTATGTATATAATGGCTGGCTCAGCCTGCCCTGGAGGTGGAGCTGGCACAGCATGTGATGCTGGGGATCAAACTGCAGTCCCTGCAGTTGCCTAAGCTTGCCTAAGCAGGTGCTTTAGACTGCTGAGCTACCTTGCCGGCCCCCGTCAACTCTTAAAGGTCCCACCTCTCGAAATTTTTGCATTGGAAATTGTTTCCACCACATAGGTTTGGGAATGTTCAAACCATTGCATACTCTAAGGATAAAACTTGATGCTCCAATACAAAAGCAACTTGTATATGAGTATTTTTAGGCTCCAAACATCAGACTATCTTCTTTAACAACTGCCCATTTGATTTTAGCTCACTTCCTTAGTGATCTCAATGGGCAGGGCCTGGAAAAGAAGAGATTCAGCAGGGAATCTTGGTTTAGGTGTCGCTGATACTGTGTGGCGGAAAGCTGCCTTTCCTATGCATTGCTCCTCCAACTTTGCTCTCAGCCATTTTTCTCCTAGCCAAGGAGGCCAAGGGCATCTCCTGGAAATCTGCTTGAGTCCATAAGAGCAGTTCAGAGGGAACTAGGATGAGAGCACCACCCTCAGGTCAGTGTGTGGGGAATGGAGAGGTCATACTTGGGTTCTCTTTTTAGAGAAAATACTCAGATATTAAGATCTAGGTAGGTGATGGTTCAAGAAAGAAGGGTGTGGGCTGGGAAGATAGCTCTGTGGCATAAGTGCCTGCCTGGCAAGTGCAAGGTCATGAGTTCAAACCCCAATCCCATACAAAAAAAAAGAAAGAAAGAAAAGAAAGAAGGCCCAGATAAAAGAATTAAACTAAAGAATGAGAGGAATCTATAGCCACTCCTTTTCTGTACAAACATAAAATAATGGAATTGATTCTCAGTTCATAAGGAAGCAAGTTTTACATATGGAAATGCTACATCTGCTTCACATGTGCTCGTGTTCACATAGAAATGGCCAGCAAGTGTTGGATCTATAAGCCTGAAACTTCTAGGAAAGGTTTACATTGGAAGTTATAGACTACAAACCTTTGCTTCTTAGCTTTCCTTAGGTGATTTCTCTGCTACCTGCTGGCCATGGTTTTCTTCCACCTTGTTGAGCACTCCTTTTCATTTTCATTCACAAATACATTTTGCAACTTTGATTTCCATGACTTTCAGGCATTTCAGACCTTCAAGCTCCTCAATCGAAAGTTAATCCTGTCATCTGCCAGGCCACTAGGTAGGCTGTTCCTCTGTTCATATTCTTCTTCTCAAGAGTCATATAATTATCTACTCATCTGGCTACCTTGAAAGCTGGAAATGTCAACACCACCTTCTTTGCTTTACCTCGCTCCTAGTCACATTGGCTCCCTATTCTTGTCAGCCTGCAACCCAGATTACCTTCCAGATGTTTCATATCTTCCTTCTCTGTTTTCACTACCACTATCTCAGTGCAAAGTCATCACCTTGGTTTCTATTATTGCTTAGTTTTGCTGTTCTGTTTATTGCTCTATTAACTTCCCACCACTGTGACAAAACACCTGAGACAATGAGCTTACAAGGAAGAAAGGTTTATATTAACCCAGAGTTCCAGAGCTGTCATCCCACAGCTGGCTGGCTTCATTGCCTTTGGGCCTGTGTGAGGCAGAACATTATGGTAGGGGTGCAGGATGGCACAAAGCTGTCTTGCTCATGGCAGCAGGGAAGTAGCACACTGCACACTTTCCCATTACTGGGACAATATACTCATCTCTCAGCTTAGGGGGAGAGGTTTATTTTCACTCGCGGTTTCAGTGGGTTCTGTCCATGGCTGGTTGGCTCCAAAGGGTAGAAACAGCATAATGAAAGGGCATGGTGGAGCCAAGCTGCTCATCCTCTGGGAGCCAGGAAGCAGAGAGGGAAAGGAGGATGTGGGGCCAAGACCTGATCCTTCCAGTTCATGCCCCCAGTGCCTGCCCCATCTCCAAACTGGCCCCGCCTCCTAATGGCACATCTGTCTCCTGTTGGGGGGTTAGAAGGGAATTGAAATGGTGGTAGAGTATATACAGGAGGCAAGAAAGTGGTTAACTGGGAAGGAAGAAGCTCCAGGACTCCTTGGGATGATGGGCCTCTACAAGGAAAGGGGACAAGGAAGGAAGAAGCAGAGTGGAGTGTGGATGGTGTGTGTTTTGATGTGCTCATGGGAGATCCGTGGGTGGCTTCTGTTTTCTCCTGGGTTTAGGCAGCAAAGTCACCAAGAGCAAGAGAAAGGCAGGGCTGTCTAGAACACGAGAGCTCAGCTGAGGTTGACAACTGAATTCACGGTGGAGGGAACCGCTTTGTTCTTTCTAGCACTTCCTCGCTATTCTGGTTCAAGCTTAGAGAAGCAGAAAGAGCAGAGGACAGAGGGGAGAGCAGTTTGTGAGTAAGGGCAGGAAAGCGACCAGATACAACAGCATGCATGACATATGTTAGACAGGGAGGGTGGTGAAATTAAGATCAAGGGCCTGAGGGCTTGGAGGAAGTATAGGCACAGTGTTCTTATGTAAGAACTCAGCTGGGGCCTGAGGAGTCTGTGGTTTAAGAAAGGAGGTTTAGGTCACGGACTGCATAGGTGGAGCAGCTTGAATGTTGATAAAGTCTAGGATGCCTGTAAAAGAGAAGAGGAGGTCATGAGAGATAAAGAAATGAAGGATCTGAAAAGCCATGGAGCTGGAGGTGGGGGGCAACTTGACATATGTTCATCAAAGCCAGAGTTAAGATGGACAGGACAAGGGTGAAAAGATACTAATGTGCTTTCGTCACATGTGCGGGGCTTAGGAGTTGAGGGTGTGTCACCCCTGAAAGAAAGACAGTGGGTGTAACCATGCCAGTGCCAAAGAAGTGCTTTACGGTATTACATTTAAATTCTAACAAGGAACTAAAATTGAGGGAAGAAATGTATTTTCGATGTGCCAAAGGGCTAGCATAAAGTGGTCGATCTATGAACTAACAGAAGATGTTTTAAAGGACCCAACTTAATGTTATTATGCATTACGAGAAATTGCTATCGTCATGAGAGATTTGTTTTATGTTAAGTGGAGATGAGGCCTCCCACAGCAGGCACCAGGAAATGTGCAGAGTGAGTGGCCATCAGCTGATTAGAATCACCTCTCACAGGTGACAAGGTCCTTTGCCCCAGGTTCATTTCAACCATGGGATTTGGGCCAAAGATGTTTGGTTTTAGGATAAAGGAAAAGAAAGGAGAAATTGTTTTCACAAAAATCTGTTACAGCAGCTGGTTTGTGAAGACTTCCTGCTGAAACAGGTGGAGGTCTCAAGGGAATCTGAGTTTTCTTATCCACCTTGGCCTTTTCATGTCCTGAAGTGTTGCTTTCATTTGGATGCTTTGGCTGGTCTTTGGAAGGACTAAGAATGAGCAGCTGGCTACATGTGCAAGGCCTGCTGGGAGAACCTCTGCTTGTCCCAGTGTATTTCTGAGGGTGTTTACTCCCTTCAAGGAGTGGCACCCACCAATCCAGCTCGGATCTCCATCACGGTCACCTCAGGGCATTCAGAGGTGTCCACCCAAGGGTGGGAGGCAGGCTTCTCTTAGCAGAAAGCAGAACACCAAAAGCTATTTTGTCCCAGTACAGCCTCTCGTCAGATACTTTAAATTCTGCCTTTGCAGTTCAGGACTCATGTCCTGAGCTCCTGTGTTGTCCCTTGAGGTGAGGCTTCAGAGTTACTTAAAATATCAAGAAGGTTGTTGTGTGGAGTGGCTCCCACATGTAAGCCCAGCGACTGAGGAGGCTGAGGCAAGAGGATCACAAGTCCAAGACCAACCTGTGAAATTTACAGTGACACTGTCCTAAAATAAAAAAGTAGAAAAAGGATTGAGGGTGTAATGTAGTGGCACAGGCCTCTTCTACTGTGTGTGAAGTCATAGGTTATATCTCTAGTATTACAAAAAGAAAAAGAAATCCAGGTGGTGGGGAGAAAGGAAAGCAGAGACTAAATCATAGGATGCAAAGTGCCTAATACGTAGGATGAATGGGTGGAAAGATAACAACTTGAGAAATCCAGTTAATAATCATGTATTATGTTCAGAAGATTGGCTACATGAGCTATCCTAGCTACAGGGAGAAGAGAGACAGCTATGCGAGACAATGGGTCTGTTAATTTGTTTCACCATAGAAACCATTTTACTTTCTATGTACATAGCTTGTAACATTGTGTTATATAATTTAAACATACATAATAAAATTTTCCTTTGAAAAAGAAAATATTTGAGTAGGTGCTGTGGAAAAAACAGGAGTCACCTAGCGTGTAAACCCTCTATAAATTCAAAGCACTGATATGCACAAGAAGTTTTAAGGTGTGTTGATAGCTGTGTGGCCCCAATCCTCAAGATGATAAAGCTCAAGACGCCAAGTAGCACGCTGTTTTGTGTAGAATCTTCAAGTCTGAACAAAGGAGATCACTTTTCCCACTGTCTCACTGTTAGAAGCCCGAGTCTATGAGGACACCTCTTGTCCTGATGTGCTCAGCACACCCTTTCTTGGGCACTTTCTCTCTTGCTGTGACACATAGGCCTAGTGAGGCTGTGCAGTACTCTACCTGGCTTTTCTTGTCCCTGTCACAGGGTAAGTCTCTGGCTTTCTTTTTTCGATAGACATGTTTGGGCAGAACCTACTCTCCCTACCCTTCTGAACTTTAATAAGATTTAACCTACAAAACCTAGCTTTCTTTTTTTGCAGGGAGGATGAAACTAGGGCTGGGAGATACCTTGGTTGTCTAAGTGCCTGGCCTGGAAGGCACAAGCACCAGGGTTCCATCCCCGGTACTACATGCTGCACCAGTCATGCTGGCCACCAACACTGAATGTGGTGGCGCATGCCTGTAATCTCAGCACTAAGAAGTCTGAGACATGAAGATTACTAGTCTGAGCTGTGTAGTGAGACCCTGTACCAAATAAATAAATAAATTAAAGATTTTTTAAAGAATTAAGTAAAGAATCAACTAGACTCCAGACAAGGCCAAAAAGAGCCAAGCAAAGCCAAGAGAGGGAGCCCTGACAATATACAAACGCTTAGACATGGCCATGGTGTACAAATGGCACCTCAGTACAAGCATGGCTCTGTACTTTGATTTACTTAACATGGAATATCTTGAGATGACTCTATGTCAGAGTAAGAGAGCATCTTCATTCCCTTTTGTAGCCCACAGTCCTTCATGGGGTCGAGGAACGAACCTTTTTCTATTGATGGGCGCTTGGGTTGCCTCCATTATTCTGATATTTGAAAGGTACATGGCACTTCATATTTTCCAGGGCAGACAGTCTTAGGAAGTAGCACTGGTGGATTAATGAGCATATCTCAAAGTGAGCAGCAGTGCGCTCCATAGGAAGGAATGTGGGAAGTCTTGCTGCCTTGCTATTGTTGCCCACACTGTGTTGTCCATCTTTGATTTTTTTTTTTTTGCTTGCATTTTCACTCCTCCTAAGGTTTGTTCTCCTCAGAAAACCAAAGCATCTCCTCACCCCTACCCATGGCCCTGGCAGATAAGACCATGTATGTAATGACATGACATAAATTCACAGAGATGCTGGTGAACAGAATTTAGAGTCTCTGAGAAATTATAAGTGCTTGGGAACCCATTCTGCCGTAATTACTGTGACCAAAAAAATAGACCATAGAATCAAAATCTCCAAAGAGGTAAGAATAGGGGGATGAAGCCGGGCGTGGTAGCTCACACCTGTAATCCCAGCACTCGGGAGGCTGAGGCAGGAGGATCGGTGCGAGTTCGAGACCAGCCTGAGCTACAAAAGTGAGCTCAAGGCCAATCTGAACTGCATAGCGAGACCCTGTCTCAAAGAGACAAAAAAAAAAAAGAATAGGGGAATAGGAAGCTAGGGAGCACAAGATGGAAAAAACCTCAGAGACAAGACAGGATGCCTGTCCCATGCCCCATTGGCCGGGAGATTGACTTGGTTTGTTTTAAGCACTAACTCATATGTTATGAGGGCTCCAATGGTAATAAAGCACTTCCAGTATGGGAACTGTCTTAGTTACTCTTCTCTCATTGCTAGGACAAATACTCAACATTGAAAATGAAGGAAGGAAAGGTTTATTTAGCTCACAGTTGCTGGAGGTTTCAGTCCAAATTCAGCTGGCTCCAAGGCAGAGAGGCACATGGCAGAAAACAACCTTTCATGGCCATGAGCAATAGCAAGAGTGAAGGGAGGAGTAGCAGCAGCTCAAGCAGCTAACTTCTCTTCCTTCCTTATATTGAAATGCAAATCATTTGCTCTAGGAGAGGTGCAGCACCCACACTCACAATAATCAATCACAAATTCTGGAAGCAGGATTGGGGAAGTAGCTCCATGGCACAAGTACCCACCTAGCAAGTGCAAGGTTGTGAGTTCGAACCCCAGTTCTGAAAAAAAAAAAAAAGACAAATTCCAGAAACCGCCCTGTGACTGTAGTGACTGCACTAGGCTTTGGGGGGACACCTATGCACAAACTATAACAGGAATCTTCTCTTTATTCCCCATATGTATATTTTGGAGATTAAATAATCTGCTCCTTCTTCTACTTTACCTTCCCACCACATAGCAGAAACCTGGTCTAACATTATCAGCACTGGAACCTTTTGCTCAAGTCATTTAATGAGTTTCTCTTGTCCTGCTTTTAATACAGATAATAAACCTAAAGAAGTCCTTTGAAAACATCTTAAAATTTTTGTTAGAATAAAGAGTTTTAAAGTGAAAAAACAGGCGTTCTTGCGACTAACTTCCTGTTCCAGTCCAACCCAGTCCCAGCCGGTAGCAGAGCCCGCGCGTTCGCCTGTAAGCTGCCTGCACCCCTCTGCCCCGCCTCTGCGTTCCTGCGACTAACTTCGTCTTCCAGCCCCGACCCGAATCCCAGCCGGTAGCAGAGCCCGTGCGCCAGCTTGGTCAGGATCCTTGGCCCGCCTTCCCCCCCCCCGCTAACCCCCCCCTTTTTTTTTTTTTACCCCTCCAGCCCAAGCTCCAGCACCGAACCCATCAAACATCTTGTCTGGCAACCGATCTGGTCCAGGAGCCTACCAGGACTACTCAATCCCAAAGCTCCACCTCCACCTACAGACCATGTCCTCCGGGATTCACAGAAACTAGCAGCCAGAGCTCCAGCACAGAGTCAGGAACCTCTGTAGAGGAACCAGCTTGGAGTCTCCAGACCAAACGCCCATAGACATAGCATAACGCCACCAAAGTGCAGAGGCCACTTCCATACAAAATGATAACAACAA
>PVJA010045838.1:0-15411 GCA_004027025.1 Myocastor coypus | reverse complement strand
CCCAGTAGGGGGATAGCTGGATTGAACGGAACTTCCAATTCTAGTTTTGTAAGGATCCTCCACACTGCTTTCCATAATGGTTGCACCAATCTGCATTCCCACCAGCAGTGGAGAAGGGTTCCTTTTTCCCCACAGCCTCTCCAGCATTTGTTGCTGGTTGATTTCTTTATGATAGCCATCCTTACTGGGGTGAGGTGGCCAAACATGTGTACTGGAAGAAAGACAGCCTCTTTAACAAATGGTGCTGGAAAAATTGGCTCTCTACATGCCGAAAACTAAATCTTGACCCTACTCTATCACCATGCACGAAAATAAAGTCGAAATGGATTAAAGATCTAAATATTAAAAGTGAAACATTAAATCTCCTGCAAGAGAAAGTGGGAGGAAGTCTTGAAGACATCGGAGTAGGCAAAGAGTTCATGGAAAGAAATCAAATTGCACGTTTAACACTTGAAAGCATCAACAATTGGGACTTCCTCTGGCTAAGAAGTTTCTGCATGTCAAAGGAAATCACTAACAAAGTGAAAAGACGACCTACACATTTCGAAAAGATTATAACTAACAAGTACTCAGACAAAGGTCTTCTATCTAGAATCTACAAAGAGCTAAAAACCATTAGGGACCCAAAATTCAAAGACCCAATCCAGAAATGGGCATCTGAGATGAACATTCACTTCTCAGAGAAAGAAATACAGCAAACCTACAAATACATGAAGAAATGCTCCCCATCGCTAGCTATTCGTGAAATGCAAATCAATACAACACTTAGATACCGCCATCTTGATCTTGAGCCAGCCTCTCCTCAGTTGCAAACTGGATTTGGCTCTGTGATCTCTTTGATTCTGTCATTTCTTTGGTTCTACTTCCCTTTCATATACTATAATTACAATTTAAAATTTGTTAATATCATTGAGATTATTCTTTGTAGCATGTCAGCTTCATAACATACTTTTAATGACATGGTTTATATAAAAAATGTTTTGTTTAGATGTATTAAGAAGGCAGCTGTTCGCTGACTGTGGGGGGCACAGTTTGGAGCCTGAGGCAGGAGTACTCGAAATTCATCCTGGACAAGTTAATGACCTAAGAAGACTCTTAAAATAAAAATTAGAAGAAAGGCTGGAAATGTAGCTTAATGTAAACTCTTGGTACTAGATATGCGTGTGTGTGTGTGTGTGTGTGTGAGAGAGAGAGAGAGAGAGAGGGTGGGAGGGAGAGAGAGAGGGAGGAAGGGAGGGAGGAAGAAAAAGAGACAGAAAGGGGACAGGGACTGAGTGAGAAAGAGAGACCGAGAGAGAGAAAGAGAGACAGAGACAGACTGAGAGACAGAGAGAGGCAGAGAGAGAGAGAGAGAGAGAGAGAGAGAGAGAGAGAGAGAGAGAGAGAGAGAGACAGGGGCAGAGAGAGGCAGAGGAGAGAGAGACAGAAGGGTGAAAGAGAGAGATAGAGAGAAAAAGAGACCGGGAATGTGTGTGTAGTGCTATACTTATTTTAAGAGGTTCATAACACATTAAATGCAAGATCAACAGAATCAGTTAACAGAAGATATGTTAACTCTGAATTATCTTTAAAGTACAAGTGGTGAACTTGGGTAGGTAGAATACATGTATGCTGTATTTGATCCTTCTGGTTTTTAAATACCTGAAGATGCTGCATAAGCATCTGAAATATAACATGTAACAGAGCTGAGTTTGTATAAAGTAAAATCCATCTGGAATTGAGTACTGACTGCTTTTAGGGGAAAACTCTTGCTCACCAGATGCCTAAGGTCAGCATCGTTTCCAGCAAGACTTACAGGCACTGCTCCTCGTTATACTGTTGACTGTGGGATTCCCAGCATGCGACCCTTATTTTAAAACATGAATCTAGTTTGGAGGAATAAAATGGACAGTTTTCAGTAACTATGCCCTGTACCTGTGCAAGAGAGAAAATACATCTCAGAGTTGCCTTTTGAAATATTTATAGAATTCTGCTTAGTGTAGCACTATGTTACTATTGGAGGGTAAATAACTAAGTCTAAAGAAGTGCTCTATAGCCAGTTATATATCCAAGTGTGTGTATGCGTGTGTGCCAATTGTCAGGCAAAATGTTGGAAGATGAAAAAGAATAATAATTGTATGCTGAAGGAAGTTATCTATCCAAATCTCCTGATGAGACTTTTAAGACAGGAATTCAGTATTAGCTCACAAATCCCTACTCTAACCCATTATGCAAAGGATTACAGAGGAAAGACACTCCAATAACAAAATATTATGAGATTATTAGATAACTGAAATTAATTTGTTTTCTCTCATTTATTTATTTAAGGTAGTTATAAAATTATATGCAATAATCAAAATCCTGGTGTTTTGCTACCTTTGAAAAAGATGAATTGTTTCTCAAGTAACTTCCCAGTGATGTTACTTAAGTCAAAGAAATGTTAGAGCCTCTTAACCTTTTCAATTTTCCTTTAATTCAAGACGAATCTTTTTGCTTTTACAAAAATACATGTACTATGCTGAGGATGAGGTGAGACTATTAGCCTTTGATTCTTTCTCATTGGTCCCAGGAAGAATATGAGGATCATGTGATCCTCCCTGTTTAGACTGAATCATTTCAGATAACTCAAGTTGAGCAATTAACCGTGAAAGAACTGAAGCTTTTTTTTTAAAGATTTGCAAGTTGCTATTTCTGGTGAAGAGCCATACTGTTAATAATTATGCAATTCACATAAAATAAGTAATTTTCTATTTTATATCAATATATTTTATTAAAGCATTGGTTTCACTCCATGCAAGCTTGTCCCTCTAATATATTTAAAAAATGCAAAAAAACGTTTTAATAAATTCTTTTCCACTCAAACTCCTGAGACCAGTGAGCCTCGCTCCTGTATCAGTGCAGTGTCAGTACCTGGCACCTAGCACTGTATTCATGGACATTTATTAGTAGGACAGTAACAAGCATTTAAACAATATGCTCTTTCCTATTTTAGAGGTCTTATGTTTGTAGCTGGTGGCATTGTTCTTAAGGCAATTTAATGTATTTTCTTATCAAATAGTAAACTGGAACATAACACAAATTCATATGTCAAAGAATAAATATACAAAGTATATTGTTATGATGTTTATGAACCTATTAGAGAAATAAAAAATGAGTAATAAATACGAAAAACAGGTCAAAGAGGAAGCTACACCCATATCTTATGCTTCATTAGGGTGCTTTTCTGGACGGGCATCTGTATAGGCCTGTTATGGGTGTGCAAACCCTGCCCCTGAGAACGCAGACTGTTAGGACAGAACTCTAAACTAAAATGGCCAAATGAATCTCTGCTCTCTTGGAACTCCCACTTTTCCAGTTCTCCTGGCCGGTTTAAATATACCCAGATCTGGCCTCTGAGAATGATTATTCCTGGGGATTTTCTGAATGATGGGCATTTTTGTTTATTAACATGTTCATTTTCCTTTCATTAAATAATGAATTCCTGTTATTCATCTAATAGTTATAATTAAATATTTGTTAAACATTTTCATATTAAATATCATTTTCTAGGTAAAAGTAGGTAAGTTGATTTTATGAATTTTAGAACATTTCAAGGTACTACTGTAAAGCTTAGGGTTTCACAACTGTGGGGCGGGGTGCTGGTGGAGGGGTGGGGCAGGGCTCATCGTGGCTCCCAGAGCAGGCCTCTTACCTGTCTGCCATGTCCTCCCCACCGTGCAGCCAGGCAAACACGTACTGAACCACCTGACATCGCAAGCCCAGTGGATCTTCCCTCAAGCTGCGAGTGCCAGGCACACATTGTATCTCAGAGCCAGGAATGCTTCAAAATGCTGGCAGAAGTGCCAAAGTCTCTAAGATGCATAAAATTATACACCACAGAGAGGGACACACAAGGAACTGAGTCAGTGAAAGGGTAGCCCTCCATGCGCAGTTGCACCTTAGGCACTGATAGATCTCAAGCATTTGTTACTCTTCTCCTAGGAAGACATGGTCTCGTCTTATAAGAAAATAAGCAAAACTATGGTATTGTCCAAAATCTGCACAGTTTTTCAGAGCAACATTTAATATTTGATTTAAAAAATTACCAGCCATACCAGAAGCAAAATACAGCTCACTGAGACAAGAACATACAACACAGAAGCTGACCCCCAGTCTGGACATTGAAATAATGTTATCAAAATTAACAAATCATGATTAACCTACTGAGTGTTATATTTGACATTTCCTCAGGCAACTGGACTTCCTAGATGGAATAAGATACCAGGTCTAGAGCAGAGAAGTAAATACATGAAATTAAGAATTCAACAGTTGGTCTGTTGAGCTGGAAGATAAGTCAGGGCAAAGGAAGGAGAGGAAACTGTTGGACTGCTGTCAGAAATGAGGGATAAAGCTGGAATTACATGGGAGGCCGTTCTACAAAACTGGGAAGTGCTGAGGCCAGGGTAGTTATAGGAGCGGAAATGAATGTCATGTTTATAGATTGAACTACTTGATAATGTAAAGAGGATTCTCCTCGAATTCCACTATCAGTTTACTGTAATCCTCCCTAAAAGTCCAGTATTATTTGTGTATGGGAGATTCTAGCTGTACAATTTATATGGAAATGCAAAGGCAAAGATAATCAAAATAATCTCGAAGAAGAAAACAACACAGAGGGCTTATGCAGCCACATGCCACGAAATGTAATGTTTACTAATATAGGTGATGTGATATTTAAAATAATGGAACACAGTGAAGAATTTAGACCTGTCCATTACCTGTCGGTCATCTGTCTGTATGTCACTCTCTGTGTCTCCAGTGTTTTCTTTTCACAAAGAGATGCAGGAATAAGGCAATGAAAAAGGGTATTCTTTCCAATGAACAAGACTGGGTCAACTAGACCTTGTATGTATGAAAAAGTTAATGCATGTTTTCTCCTCAGATCTGTTTCAGACGGATCAAGAGCAAAAACTGCCAAGCACCACCCACAGCCCTTGAAGAGGATTCTTTGGCAAATAAAAAGGGTAGGCCAAGAGATTTTAAGTAGGAGACATATTGCCCAGTGGATGAGTATCTCATCATGCTGTAGTTTGACTCCTTGGTGTAGAACCCACAGAGATATCTATGTGGTAATAATTGACAAGCACACAAATGTTCATGGCAACACTGTCCAGAACAGTCTGACACTGAAAAGAGTCCAGATATCTATCAGCAGTAGAGAGGGTCCATGTGTTTTGCAATATGCATGTAATTAAATACAATACAGAGTAGAGAGTTCCTGGAGCAGTTCGTGAGAGAAGTCACAAGAGCATGTCATCTGTTTCCAACATAAGATTTCAACCAGATAGAGCTAACCAACACACATATATGTGTGGAATATTTGTGGGGTTGGTGAGCAGAAGTAGGGGCTTCTGAGTATGAGAAATATTTTGTTTTTAATTTATGCAGAAGTGAACCGTACAAAGAGAAATCAAGATACTAGGCAGATGTTTACATTTTCAACTAATTTATTAGAGGAAGACACTTTGCCACGTGCCTCCTTCAAAGTAATCCCCGTGCCCGATCCCTTCCTGCTGTTGCCCAAAGCACTCATGCAAGTTTTTTCTTGGGCGTCTTAGAAGGAATGACAAAAATTACAGGGAATGGCTGCTGCCACGGACCATCCACGAAAGCCACTGTGATGTGTGCTCCCCTTTGATTTTATTTAGGATGTTGGAGTAGCCACGGTAGCATAACCATGGGCCTTTGTGCAAGAGGACCTCAAAAGCTACCTCAGAACGTGGCAAGAGGACAGAAACGTCTTCAAACCCAGAGGGCGCATTCCGAGGGAGTCCAGCGGCAGCGTGTCTCCTAATGTAATAACTTTTTTAGAAATTTAAAGTTTGTCAAGCTGTTTTTTCAGGATTCATATATTTTTTCATTATAGTAACATTATGTTGGCAAAGGTCATGTTATATTTTAAGAGATTTGGCTACTGCAGCATAAATGTAGCGGTCACAATAATGTTTTTTCATTACATTTGTATCATATTTTTGACCACTCCTCAAATGAAACTATATAAAGTAAACATGGCCAGTATCCTTGCATATTGAGTCCCAAGTTTGGATAATTGGAAACCTCCTGGAACTTCATGGAAAGCAGAGGATGGAGTAGGGGAACAATAGGTAAAACATAGGTCAGAACCAGGCAGCAGTGAGAGGCAGGCACGGCGTTTTAGCCTTCTGGCCCCTTCGTGATGGAAGCTCCTGCCTCCGAGTGGTGAATGCTTGAGGCCGCTGTGGCTGCGCTTGTCAGCAGAACATGCAGGCCAAGCCAGACTATTTCATCAAGTGAGCCCAACAGCACCTTACCAACAACTATGCTGGGTGTGGATTGGGGAATTCAGAACTGTGAACAGCCTCTATAAATTGTTGCCACCTTCTGAAGTGACCATAGGGTTTCTTCATTTTTGTCCCACAGACAGATCCAAACTTCAAGGCATCCCTAGATGTAAGCACAGAGTTATGTGTGCCTAAAAGTAAGAAAATTCTGTTTAATAGATATTTTCATGGCATAGAAAGTCCTAAAAAATTAAGCATTCTGCTATTATAGGATCTCAAACACAACTGTGGTGATTTACACCAAGAAATTTGAAAGCAGGGATTTAAGTACATAGTTGGCCAAAATAAGTCTATACACATATGGCAACGTGGTATAACAACGAATATCTGGACTCTGAAGGCCACCACTCGAGATCCTCCTGTAATTGCAGAGGCCATGACTGCGGCAATGTTACTCACACCAGGCAAGGACAGAAGCGAATCAAGTGGCCAGGGTGGGTGAACGAAAAAACACCAAGCAGGATACACGTGTACAGTGGAGCACTGTGCAGTCTCGGGTGGGAATGAAACACATCATGCAGGCAGATCTCAAAGACAGAGCATAGAGACAAAGTCAAACACTCAGGAAACAGCTCCACAGGACTGCAGCTCTGTGACGCGACAAGGCTGCTCACCTTGGTGGAGACAGAGAAGGAGGTGTGTGCTGCCAGGGACTGTGGGGAGTGTGTAGTGAGGAATTAATTTGTCTTGTGTACTAAACTCCAATTTAAAAAAGTGGAAACAGTTCTATAGCTGGAGTGCAGTGATGGTTGTAGAAGATTTTGAATGCATCTGATGTCACACAATAAAATAGCTAAGACACTGGGGAGAGGTATGAACCACTATGGGCTGCTGTGGTGACTATGTTCATCGATGTGAAATGCTGGGCACTGGTTTGGTAACAGGTTACAACCCCTGTGGTTTTTCTCAAGGGAAGCTGACAGGAAATATGGCCCTTGGTCCTCTTGTGAGTTGGTTTTGAACCAGACCTACAAAGAGTCCCTGGTCTGCATTGGGTGTACTGCTTTAAATTATTGTAAATATTCATGAGATATGTACATATCACATTTGAAAATGTACATATCATGATCTTAACATGCTTAGTGTTCTGCACAATGTTCACTTTACATTGTGGTTGTTAACATGTATGCTCTGAACCACAGCATACCCACCTTCACACAGCCAATAATACTGGCTTTAAAAGGCCAGTTAAATGAACAATTATAATATGGGACCTTAATATTCCACTATCACAAACACACACAAAAAAGTCAACAAAAAAGGATCAGAGTTGTTCCTCACCTTCAAAAAAAAAAAGGACTATGTAGCTACGGGATGTTCCCACAAGTGACAATAGACCACACATTCTTCCCCCAAGCACAGAGAACTTTCTCCAAAATTGACCACATAGTAACCAATAATGCAGGCTTAGGTAAGTTCCAAAGCATTGAAATTGTACCATGCAGATTATCAGATCACAGGGCAATGAAGGTAGCAGTGAATGACAAAACACAGAAATCGTGCAAATGTGTGGAAACTAGACAACACACGCCTAAGTACCTGATGTGTTATAGAAGAAATCAAGGAAAAAGCAAGATAGTTTCTATACTCCATGATCATGCCAGTACAACATATCAGAAGTCAGGGGACATAAATAATGACAGCTGTCATAACTGGGAAGCAGAGAGCTACGAATATCCACAGCACACAAGCAGAGCAAGTTTAAATAAATAACATAACTAGGTAGCTGACAGTACTAGGTAAACAGGAGCAAACCAAAGCTCAAGCTACTAAAAGGAAAGAAATTATAAAGATCAGAGCAGAAATCAGAATTGAGATCAGAAAAAAAAGAATCAATGAAATGAAGAGTTGATTCTAAAATCAATCAACCAATCTATCAATCAATCTTCTAGCCCTTTATACCAAACATTGAAATTAGAAGTGAAAAAGAAGAAATCACAATGACCACCGCTGAAATCAAGAGGATTATTACAAACTACCTTGCAAATCTCTATATCGGTAAATTCAAGAACTTACAAGAAACAGATAGATTCTTCGTCCACAAAATGTGAAAGGATAAATCCTTAGGTCCATGTAACCTGTGATTTGTGTATCTGTAGAATCTGTTTCCACTGTATCTCGCCTATAATTTCTGACGTAACTATAAATCTAAAATGACTTCACCGGGGACCGGTGGGATGGCTCAGTGGTCTAAAGCACCTGCGTGGAAAAGCTTGGGCAGCTTCAGGGACCGCGGTTCGATCCCCGGCACCACATGCTGCGCCAGCCCTGCCCTCGGGGTGGGCTGAGCCGGCCATAAAAATGAGTGAATAAACAAATAAAGAGTCTGAAACAAGAAAAAAAAATAAATAAATAAAATGACTTCACCAAAATGTAGATTTATTTTACTCAATCTAACTTATTAACATATAAAATAGAAGAAAGGTGGGAAAATCAGTTCCTGTAACTTCGTTTCATGTTTGCCACATTATTAACATGTGCATACATTAAATTCAACTCACCAGCATCAGCAGAATTTTGCTAGTTTCATCCATCAGTCAAGACAGTAAGAGTGGGTGTTTTCTTGATATGGAAAGTTTTAAGTCTTACGATTTCTTTCTGACAAGCTTCACCAGAAGTTTCTTCAGGTATTGGCAATTCATTATTCAGCGATTATTTTATCCATCATCCAATGTACGACAGGATATTTTTAGACCAACATGAAAATATATCTGCTTGATATGGTAGTGGGAATTGGCTGGCAAAAAGATTTACACCAAATTTTATGGGTTCAGCAGTGCTGTTCATGTATTACTTTTAGTACTTAAATTAGTTTGCTTTAAGATTCAGCAGGAAGGAGCTGCAAAGGTTGAGCAGGGACAACAGCTCTTGCTTTACAAATTGCATTGTGCAGCTAGCCCAGCTGTGGTGGTTATCCATGTATCAGCATGACCATGCAGTTGACTATAAAGAAAACATGGTCATTTAAGAAGCTGCAGATTCAAGTTTGGGAAGCACTGGTGCTGGACAGAGGTCTTCATCGAAGGAGAATGTGAATGTTGTGATGTTTTGACAAAGGATTGTTTGTGATGTTTTGACACAGGATTTTCTTAGACAATGAAGGTGCATGCAATTTTGTACAGTGAGGCAGTTATGAAGATGAATTGGCCATAATCCTCATTACAGAGTGGTTTCCTATCAGAAGCTCTATATGCCGAAGAAAGGCAGTAGGTTATTAGAGAACAGATGAGTTAATTCTCTTCAATCTTTTTTAAGTTTTTATTTATTTATTTTTTTTTTCTTGTTTCAGAACTTTTGTTTGTTTGTTTATTTATTTTTATGGCTGGCTCAGCCTGCCCTGAGGGCATGGCTGGTGCAGCATGTGATGCCAGGGATTGAACCGCGGTCCCTGCAGCCGCCTAAGCTTTCCTAAGCAGGCGCTTTGGACCACTGAGCCATCCTGCCGGACCCCCTCTCTTTGATCTTTTGAGAGGAGGTTCTGTTTGGGCTGATGAAAGGAAAGCTCTAAAAGACTTGCAGATTCACAGCATCATTTCCACATATCCTTGCACAACTCCCATACAGCAGTAACTTAGATGAAAGTATTTTACACAAGTGAAAACTTTTAACTTCTATCAACGTTTCAAAGACAAACAACAACAACAAAAGCAAAAATGCCTTTAAGTATTAAGTATTCATTTTAGGGCAAATATTCCATCACTTACCTAATATGTGACAAGAACTATTCTGGCACTGCAGATCCAGTTGGGCCTGAGAAGCACCCTCATCCCATACACCTGATGTCTTCGTGGGACAGGTCTTGAATGAGCCAAGAATAAAATGCAACTAGAGAAAGCTTCAGATTCCAATAAGTGAGGAAGTAGAGTGAGGGGTGAATGCTTGGGGTCTACACGAACGAGGGCTATTGTGGAATGCCTTCCGAAGGGCAGCGACCTGTAAACCCTAGGCAGTTGTGTGCTCCTGTAATCCCAGCACTCCAAAGGCTGAGGCAGGAGGATCCCTGTCAGTTCCAGGCCAGCCTGGGCTACCTAACGAGCTCAAGGCCAGTCTGAATATATGTCAGGGAGATCCTCTTTCAAAAGAACAAAGTAGCAAAGAGGAGGAGGCGTTTGTGAGCACACCTGAGTGACAGTGCAGCTAAGTGAGGTTGCAGAAAATTGTCTTCTGAGAAGAGTGAGTGACACCTTGACATGTGTGTGCTTAGGTCTTCACTGCTCCACCCCAAGAGCTGTGAGCTTTTGCTTTTGGGTTCAGGGAACCTTAGTGCTTTGTTATTTTCTTTTAAAGGTTTTCACAGAAGGACTTTTTTTTACCCCCTGTTGAACTGCCAGCTCCTACACACGAAGGCACTTCTCTTTCACAGTAATTACTCTGTCTCTTAATCACAGACTAATTACCTCAATTTGAAACAGAATATTTCAGTGTTCCTAAAGGCAGTGGGAAAGCCTTGTGAATTTTTTAGAGCATAACCTGACAAGAAGAATTCAAGAAATATTTACCTTTCTTTTGCTCAAACATCAGATATTTTGATTTTTTAAAATTTTATTCTTTACTTTTGACTGATTTTATATTGCATTTGATAAATACTTAAAATAATTAAGCTTAGTCTGGAATATGGAAATCTGCTGTCTTTCAGCATTAACTGGTCATCATATGTGATTTTCACAGGTTGTATAAAAACAGTGAACTGGAAATACAGATCTATTCTATTGGAAAATGTGGGAAAAATAGAACTTGGATGGACACTGGAAGATTTTTGAAATATATTGCTTGTATTTGGTCATAATATTCTCATTCTCAAAGTGAAAACATGAATCCTTACATAGATCCTTATCCCACAAATAACATTTAATATAAAGAGTTGGTTTTATAACAGGATATTAAATGCTGTGTATAAGCAAAACTCACAGCCATAGCTTTACGCATAAAATTTTGAGGAATGCAATATCTATGAAATGCACACTATGTGGAGTCATCTAATGAAATCATGTTTCTAGTGATGGATTGATCTTTCTTTTGCCCACTCACCTAGTCCCAGAATGCCTTTTGGATTTGTACTGGTGTGGAGGCTGTATGCCATCTGAACTGAAAGGCTGATCTATCCTATTAATCTACCTCTGATTTCTTTATATTCCAACAGACAAGTCAAAAATTCTACCCTAAAAACTACAAAGATACATGGGTAAGGTAGGACAGTCAGAAGAACCTGCAGCAGCCCGCCTGGAGAATTCCTTCCAGCCCCCCATGGTGTTACCTGAGCCCTGTTCACATTTGCAAGTCGGCTTTTGATGGAAGAGGAGGCCCTGCAGAAGAGCAGTGTTGTGAGGGGCGGCTGGTCCTGGGGCCAGGAGACCAGTGCGGCCCACGGGCTCACGTCCAGCATCACAGATGCAGAAGTAGATCACGTGGTCAGAGGCACCTACAGCAATAGGGATTATGCAGACTCCACTTTTGGCTGTCTAACCTCCTGCTTTTATCACTATGGCAAAATATCTAAGCCAACAACTTTAACACAGTAAAGGGTTGCTTTGTCTCACAGTTTTGGAGGTTTTGTTCTACAGTAAGATACCTCCAGTGCTTGGAGTTTGCATAATGTTTAGTGTCAGGGAGAGGACGCTGCTCACCCGTGGTGTTTGGGAGGCAAGAGGAAGATCAGTGGGGGTTGTAGCTCCAGTTTTCGCCTCAAGAACACTCCTGCCTGGACAGCTAAACACCAACTGTTTCCTGTTGTGCCATATCCCACAATGCCCACGCTGGCTACCAAACCCTTACCAGATGGCCATGGGGGACATCTTAGTCCCAAATTATAAAAGTGAGTGCAGTCAGAAAAGGGCTGCTGCAAAAAATATAATAAAAAATAAAAAAATTCAAGGGGCCCAGCAGGATGGCTCAGTGGTCTAAAGCGCCTGCTTAGGAAAGCTGGGGCGGCTTCAGGGACCGCAGTTCAATCCCCGGCACCACATGCTGTGCCAGCCCTGCCCTCGGGCAGGCTGAGCCGGCCATAAAAATAAAAATAAAGTTCTGAAACAAGAAAAAAATAAAATAAAAAAATAAAGAAAGGGGCTGCTGACACTATCCAGACACAAAACTGCACAGCAGTGTGGTATTTCCCTGCGTGACCCATCAAGCATTACCAGACAGAAGCAAGCTATTAGGAGGAGTCAGGAGCCAGCTTGTGGAAACAAGAAATGAACATTTCTGGAATTTTTCACAGTTCACTTATTAATGTGCTTAGGAATTCAGGATATTCCTTGAATGTTGTGAGAAATTCTGAGAAAGAAGGTTGTATAAAAACACTTGTTTTCCTACTTGTTAGGTGCAAGAAGTATTTGTGTTTTGATGTCTGAGGTACTGCTTAGAATATAGAATAAGGGTGTTTCTTCATAGATAATTCCTCAGCCATTGCATTTCACATAAGCCTTTACTGATTTTTAACATTGTTATTTTCTTACACTGTCTTTCATCTTTCACCACGAATTTTTCCTTCACATCAATGGTGTTGGCACTTGTATGGATAATGATTATATATGACATAAACACAAGCAATTGCTTCGATTTGATTCAAACGCAGTAGAAGCTGGGTGTGGTGGCACACGCCTGTAATCCCAGCACTAGGGAGGCTGAGGCAGGAGGATTGGTGCGAGTTTGAGACCAGCTTGGGCTACAAAAGTGAGCTCAAGGCCAGCCTCAACTGCATAGCGAGACCCTGTCTCAAAAGGACAAAAACAAAAAACAAAAAACAAAACAAAACAAAAAAAAACGCAGTAGACTCCAGCACGTTGTAGCTAATATTAGCTAATGTTCACTGTTAACAAGAATTCAGCTGTTACATTTTGACCTTGTCAAATATTTCACAAGCATTTTCATTTTGGATCTTTGAGACAACTCTCAGAAGTATAAATTATCACTAACATCACTTTAGAAGGATAAAACTTAGATTTTCAGGGACTAAGTTGCGTGCTACAGTTGCACACGTCACAAGACACAGGCTTGGTGTTTCAAGGGAGGCATGCTGGGCACAGCACTCTGCCCCTGGCATGGAGTCCCCCAGAAGCAGCCTTGCCAGGCATTTCTGCTGCTGATCCCAGGCCCTGTCTCCGGTGTTGAGTAACACTTGGCTTTTGCTCTTTCTCTTTGACGTTTTCTATGCTGGTCATCAGTCAGGGCTTCCTAAATACAGCGCTTTGTTTTCTCATCAGCTCCAGATTTTGCCTCAAGTGTATCTTAATTTGATTAAGATAACACTGCATCATCCTGTTTACTGTGTTACATAGAGTAACAGTGGCTGACAAGACATATACCTAGGTTAAAACATTCTATAGAATTTAAAAGTCAGCATTTTATAATTGTAGCTACATGGCAAAATCTTTCAGTTTTTGGGGACCCTACTTCCACTGAAATCAAATAACTTGAGTTTTCTTCATCTTATTTTAAAAAGTAGAAGCCCAGCAAATGTGATGAAAATGTTTGACACCAGTATCACGTGGGGGCTGTCGTGTTGGCCATGGCGTATTTCCACGTAGAAGAAATGAACATTTCATGAATAACAACGGATGTGAAAAGAACGTGTTTCCTTATTGGACTTGCCGTATTTCCTTTGCCTGAAGTTTGCACTGTTCCCAGGTTTGGGCCACACTGAGAGACACGACTCTGCCGTGGGACGAGGTGGCCCGTGTGAGGTAAAGCAGGGAGCCACGGAGGAGTGGGCAGTGCTGCTGACCAGCAGCCGGGCCTGCCAGCTGCAGAGACCTCTGTGGCTGTATCTCCCCTGCAAAGCTCTCAGCCTCCTTATCTTCACTGAGCCATCTGTAACATAAAATAGTCGCTAATGAGGTTGTCACAAAAATTAATTTACTGAGTTGATGCAGAACATTTGCAGGACTGTTAAGAACAAAATAGTTATGTAAAACGTATCAGCTGGGTCTAGAAAGCTCCAGTGTTAGCTTCATAAGAGAGGTTGTACTGGGGATTTTGTGAACTACTTGCCTGTATCAGGAGGGAAGGATAGCTTTGCTGCTCCCAGCTGGCCTACGTTTTACTGTGTATCTTGTATTTCTCTTGTCTTCTAAATTCCTTGGGAGAGGTAGTGCTTAGGACCTAGTTTTCAAAAAGGTTGTATTTTAGTGAGAGTGAAATATGTTGGATCAAGACAAGAAAGGTCTTTCTAAGAAAACGGAGACAAAGGCAGGCGAGCAGCTGGAGCTGGGCAGACAGATGCTGTTGGTCTCATTTAAATGCCGACCTCGGAGCAATTACTCAGGCCAATAACTTAGGTATGGACCCACTCCAAGCCATCTCTGCACATACTGACTGCACTGGGCCAGCAGCTGCAGGAACAACACTTGATGTCACTTAGGTGAAAGGAAACGTGACTCAGGTAGCATAAGTTATTACACAGATACAGTGTATTCCTGCAGGACCAAAATTGAACAGGCATGCCCCTGAGCTTGAATGGAAACTGCGGAGAGGAAGCAAGCTGTTTTCAGGAATTTGAGCAAGTCTTTTAAAACATATCCTCACTTTATCTTCTTTTCTTAATTTTTTTAAATCCTTGGTACAGGGTCGTGTTTCACAGCTTGGATTTGTAGTGATCCGCCTGTCTCAGCCTGCTCAGCTTGATATACAAGTGTGCACCACTATGCCTGGTTTTGGTGGCATGGTCTGTGGTACTGGCGGCCAAACCTTGGTCCTTGAGTTTGCCAGGCAGGTGCTCAGACCACGGAGCTGTCTCCCTGGCCTGTCATATCACCTTCTTTGGAGAATTTGTATCTGCTTCACTCCTTTCCGTCAGTAGACTGGCTTTCTCTGTCTCTGAAGTGCTACAACAGAAGGCAATAAACACCAGTGGCTTTCATTTCATGCTTTTATTTTTTATTTCAATTTTTTTATTGTTTAAATTTAACAATGGTTATATTACATATTTTCATTATCAGATCAGTTTAGATTAATACATATAGGTATATAAGATTGATCAAACAATTAAACATTAACCTTTCTAAATCCACATTACTTTTTTTTTTCTTTTCCCCCTTCTTTTCTTTGAAAGTTGACATATTGCATATTGTCCTCACAA
>PVJA010045837.1:0-15423 GCA_004027025.1 Myocastor coypus | reverse complement strand
GCCCAGGCTGGTCTCGAACTCACACCAATCCTCTTGCCTCAGCCTCCTGAGTGCTGGGATTACAGGCATGCACCACCACGCCTGGCTAAATAAAGTTTTCAAAACATGAAAAAAGAAAAAAAAAAAAAAAAACAAGTGCTTTAACTAGACTTTTCAATGAGTTGTGAAACTAGAAGGAACCTCCCATGTTTCTAGTGGTCAATGGAAATTAGGGTTAATAAAATAAATATAAATAAATAATGTATCAATATTGATTCATTGATTTTTATAAATCTGTGATACTATGGTAGGATGTTCAGAAGAAAGGAACTTGGATGTGAGGGATTACAAAAAACCCACCTTGTACAATACTGTTTGTCAGGCCCGGTGGGATGGCTCAGTGGTCTAAAGCGCCTGCTTGGGGAAGCTTGGGCGGCTTCAGGGACCGCGGTTCGATCCCCGGCACCACATGCTGCGCCAACCCTGCCCTTGGGGCGGGCTGAGCCGGCCATGAAAATGAGTGAATAAACAAACAAAGGTTCTGAAACAATAAATAAATAAATAAAAATTTTAAAAAAAATACTGTTTGTCAATATTTTGTGGGGGGGTTCGATCCCCAAGCCTGCTGTACTGGCCTTGCCCTGGGGTTCATGGAGATGGCAATTGAGACTGGGCATGGTGGCATGTGCCTATAATCCCAGCTCTTAAGCCAGACGTGGTGGCTCACGCCTGTAATCCCAGCACTCGGGAGGCTGAGGCAGGAGGATTGGTGCGAGTTCGAGACCAGCCTGGGCTACAAAAGTGAGCTCAGGACCAGCCTCAACTGCATAGCGAGACCCTGTCTCAAAAAGACAAAATAAATAAATAAATAAATAAATAAATAAATATAATCCCAGCTCTTGGGAGGCTGTAAATAGGCAGATCACTATAAGCCCGATCTAGTAGTGAGACCCCGAACACCCTGTAGGTCCTTCCCTAAAAATAAACTGTTCAAAAATAAATAATTTGAATGGGGCCCGGCGGGATGGCTCAGTGGTCTAAAGCGCCTGCTTGGGAAAGCTTGGGCAAGCTTGTGCGGCTTCAGGGACCGCTGTTTGATCCCCAGGCACCACATGCTGTGCCAGCCCTGCCCTCAGGGCAGGCTGAGCCGGCCATAAAAATGAGTGAATAAACAAATAAAATAAATAAAATAAAAAAATAAAAAATAAATAATTTGAAAAAATAATAACATTAGACATAGCTCTGACACTGAAGCATGGCAACACAAACATCTTGCTTCCAGAGCACAGCATACTGCTGTGGGCCTCAGGCTTAGAAAGGTGCTGTGCTTTGCCCTTTCTGTGGGAGAGATTTGTGTAAAGGGCGTAACTGTAGGTGCGTGTGTGAGTGTGTACATGTGCATGTGTGTGCATACACAGTAGTTCCTATTTTATCACTAAGCATACCAAGACCAGGATGGTAAGCCTCACAAGTAGGAGACCTTCCCCAAGATCAAAGAAACAGATAGGGATCGATGAGTCCCAGAACCAGTGAGTTCCAGGTCCATCCTCAGGCATTTTTGTTAACCTTATACCTTATTTAAATTTTCTATAAATACTTTGGGGGGGGGGCCGGCGGAATGGCTCAGTGGTCTAAAAGCGCCTGCTTGGGAAAGCTTGGGCGGCTTCAGGGACCGCGGTTCGATCCCCGGCACCACATGCTGCGCCAGCCCTGCCCTCAGGGCAGACTGAGCTGGCCATAAAAATAAATAAGCAAATACTTTTGGGTATCTATGGCAAAATCACAACTGGACAAAGATAAACCAAAAGAAACCCGCTCCCTTTGCCACCACTGTGGTTTTCTTGCTGCTTAAAAAGGAATTAACAAAAATACACCAGGGGGTGAGCAACTTGGCAGCTTAGACTTGCCTCAGAATAAAACTGGAAAGGGTTGGAGATACAGCTCAGTCTGAAAGCTGTGGGTTCAAGTCCTACTATAGATCCATGCCCCTCATTTATTTTATTTTATTTTTTTGTTATGACAGTTCTCTGTAAAAGTATATAACTGTTGTCTATGAACATTCTGCAGGGATTTAACTACTAAAATGTCCACAGTTGGTGTCTCAGTTACTCTTCTCTCATTGCTGGGACAAATACCCAACAGCCAAAATCAAAGAAGGAAAGGTTTATTCAGCTCACGGTTACTGGAGATTTCAGTCCATACTCAGCTGGCTCCAAGGCAGAGAGCAGCAGTCATGGCAGTGGAACAGCAACAATAGCAACAGAAAGAGAAAGTCTGTCTCTCTGTCTCACTTATATTACATTCAGGCTATCAGGCTGGGCATAGCACTCACACCCATAATGCCAGCGGTACTAAGACCTATAATCCTAATGGATCACTCATAATCCCAGTGGACCATGAGTTAGTCTCAAACTCTAGAAGTCCCTGCCCCATGACTGCATGAGGCTTTAGGGGGACAACTAGAGACAAACCATAACATTCTGCCCCTGGACCCCCAAAGTCTTATGCACATCCCTGTCTTAAAAGGATGAAAAACAAAAACAGAACAACAAAAATATAACCAACCTATAGTGATTCCTGTTGGCCCCATTAGTGGGAGTGCCCATCTGCTTGACGTGACACACACTTATGAGTGCATCCCCAGAATCAGTGAGTGACACTGAAAGTGGGTAAGGTAATTTTCAATGGCATGAAAAAAGGTAATATTATATGATACAGAATTACATAAGTGTTTTGAGGCCCAAAATTTATAGTGTAGTTAGAATAAAAGAGTGGCCATAAGAACACTGCATCTAAAGTAGAAGGGTGAGGCATGATGGCGCCCCTGTAGTTAGTCCCATCAGCTCTGGTGGCTGAGGCAGGAGGATGCTTTCACCCAGAAGTTCATAGTGACATGATGCTCTTCAGAATTTTCTTTTTCTACAATGAACATTTTACTTTTATGAAGTTTAAAAACAGTGCTCTTGACTGTATATTTGGAGAAAGAGAAACTATGCCACCATGTCGGCAGTAATTCCCTCCACCAGATGGCAGGGTTGCAAGGCTCACTTGCATCTCTTTATTTGTAAGCCCTCCATGGGCCAGGTGCTGAGGGTTACTAGGTGGACAGCAAGGGATGAAGCAGGGCCCACCTGTCCCCCCACTTTCCCTAAGTCACCCTCAATTCATTGCCTGTGTCACTAATTTTGAGGTTACAGAGTTTCCCGTGTGTACAGTGCATGCTTCTAGGCTGAACTTCAGGGTGAGGAAGGTCTTGAGCTCTTACACCCTGCCCAAATGCATCCCACTGGGTGCAGAAGGAGTGAGTCACTGTGAGCACAGCTTGCTGCTGAGTGGGCGACCCTGGCCTAAAACCAGGAGGATTTTTCCAAACAGCTGGGTTCTGACCCACCCAGCCCAGTCCTCCATTGCTTCTTACAATTGGGCATCAGGCACATGCTTGTGATCCTAGCATCTAAGGAGGCAGAGGCAGGAGGGTCACCAGTCACCAGTTTGCGACCAGCCTAAGCTACACAGAAAGACCCCTTCCTTTTTTTTTTTTTTTTTTTTTTTGTCTTTTTGAGACAGAGTCTCACTGCGCAGCTCAGGCTTGCTCACTTTGTAATCCACCACATTGGTCTGCAACTCACAGTGATCATCTTGCCTCAGCCTCCCAAGTATTAAGATTATGGGGATGCACCATTAAGCCTTGTTGAAAGACTCTTTAAAAAGAAAAGAAAAAAGGAACCTCACCCTAGGTTGCTCTTGAACTAAAGCCAATGCCTGGAAGCACTAAGATCCACTCATGTCTCTGGGGTTAACCCTGAAGCATGAATTCTTCTTTGATGATGATCCATCCAAGGAAGACCAAGAGCCATGCACAGTGGTGCACAACTGTGATTCCAATATGCAGGGGCTGACATGGGAGGATCACCAGCCTGGACTACAGAGCAAAAGACCCCATGTCAAAAAATAAAAAAAATAAAATAAAATAAAAATTTTTTTAAAATTACAAAAGGACTAGGAATATAACTCAATACAAAAGCCCTGGGTTTGGGCCTGGCAGGATGACTCAGTGGTCTGAAGCACCTGCTTAGGAAAGCTTGGGCAGCTTTAGGGACCGAGGTTCGGTCCCCAGCACCACATGCTGCACCAGCTCTGCCCTCAGGGCGGGCTGAGCCAGCCATAAAAATAAATAAATAAAAGTTCTGAAACAAGAAAAAAATAAAATAAAATAAAAAAGTATTTAAAAAAAAAAAGCCCTGGGTTCAATTCCCAGTATACACACACACACACACACACACACACACACACACACACACACATACATAGAGAGAGAGAGAGAGAGAGAGAGGAGAGAGGGAGAGAGAGAACTCAATAAACAATGCTTCTATTTCTAAATTGAACTCCTTTTCCTTCTTTTATCTAAAGTTACAACTGTGTCAGCAAGAAATGCATTAGTTTGATAGTTAAGAACACTCTGGCCCAAAGGACCTAGTCTAGTATCCCAAGTTACACCACTTACTAGCAGGTGGCTTCTCTCACCTTCAAATCACCATGTCTGTAAAATGGGACTGAGCTAATTCCTACCTCACAGTTTTGTGGGAACTTGAGTGCTCCGCATTGAGCCCCTTGGGGAAACTGCTCCATCTGTCCTTAGCCAGGGTAGTGTTCTCCATAAAGTTGGGGCTCTGTTGGAAAATGAATGCTCCAAATCTGATAAATCTGTCAGGTAAGTCCCAGGACTATGACTTCTGTGACCCAGGTGGGATAAACAAAAGGAAACAGCGTTTGTTTTGTTGTTGTTGTTGCTTTGTTTTGTTTTGTTTTTTCAGGACTGGGGTTCAAATTCACAACCTTGCACTTGTCAGGCACTTGTGCCCCAGAGCTATCTCTCTGTCCTGGGGACTGAACCCAGGTCCTTCATCCTTCCATACTGAGCTATATCACCAATCCTTTTTTATTTTATTTTATTTATGATTTTTATTCTTGTTTCAGAACCTTTGTTTATTCACTCATTTTTATAGCTGGCTCAGCCCACCCCGAAGGCAGGGCTGGCGCAGCATGTGGTGCCCGGGGATTGAACCGCGGTCCCTGAAGCTGCCCAAGCTTCCCCAAGCAGGCGCTTTAGACCACTGAGCCATCCCGCTGGGCCCCTCACCAATCCTTTTTAATTTTTAAAAAATTCATTGATTTTTTACAAGGTTTATTTGAAAAAGCAAAAGGAAAGAAGAAGGGGGAAACTGGCTCTATGCAGAGAGCAGAGGCTGAGGACAAGAGGGAAAAGCAAGATAAACGGACACGCTGGCTGCACACCTGTAATCCCAGCACTCACTAGGCTGAGGGAGGATCATTGTGAGTTCAAGGCCAACCTGGGCTACTACTGAGACCTTGTCTCAGAGAAAAAAAAGGGGGGTAGGGGCTTACTGGTTAGCTCAGTTGTTTAAAGCGCCTGCTTGGGAAACTCAATCAAGCACAGGGAACCTTAGTTTGATCCCCAGCTCCACATGCCTTACTAGACCTGCCCTTAAGGCAGCCTGAGCTAGCCCCCCCCCCAAAAAAAAACCAAAAAAAAAACACCCTGGAGAAAGAAGGGTGGGCTATGGTGAGAAAAGCTGTTAACTTCCTAGGCTAGGCTGGAACTTGCCATCTTCCTGCCTTAGCCTCCAAGAGAGGCGAGATTACAAGCCTGCCCCGTATAACTATTTTTACTTTTCTCTCTCACCTGGCTTTTATTTTACAGATGAGGAAACCAAGTCTCTGGAGGATAAGTGACTTACTCAACGACTCATGGCTAATAGGCCCAAAATCTGAGCCCTGGCTCCTGGTTCCAACTCCAGACCCTGCAAACCCATAAGAGTGATGAGGTGCACAGTGGGTGAGCCATTGTTTTTTCTCTTGCCTCATAAACACATTTCTACAT
This sequence comes from Myocastor coypus, assembly GCA_004027025.1. Taxonomy (NCBI): domain Eukaryota; kingdom Metazoa; phylum Chordata; class Mammalia; order Rodentia; family Myocastoridae; genus Myocastor; species Myocastor coypus. The sequence goes on along the minus strand of PVJA010045837.1, from coordinate 9,542 downwards.
TCTGACATTTGGTCAGAGTTTAGTTTCTTTTCCTTTATTTTCTCTATGGAAGATTGAACCTAGGGCCTTTCCATGAGCTGCTTGCCTAGTCCTTTTTATTAGTTTGTTTTGAGACAAGGTCTTGCTAAATTGCCTAGGCTATGCTTGAATTTGAGATCTTGCCTCAGCCTTCTAAGTGGGATTAGAGGTATACACCAGAGATTTTTTGTTCAGTTCAATTTTGGTTTCCTCTTTATTGATGTGACTCCTACCTTCCTTCCACAATTTCAGTCCCTTCCATTACCCCACAAGAAAGAAGGTTGTGAAAGGGATTGTTGAGGTTCTGACCCCTCCACCCCAGACAGAAAGGGAACAGAAACCAAAACAATCACTGGGTGTGACAGATTGACAATCAAGAAGTCTAAACCACAGTGGGAAAGGATGGTAAAGAAAGGGGAAGAAAGAAGAGGTACAAAAGGCCATGTCCACCATTACCCTCCTGCTAAGAGGGGCTGGATAGGAAGCCTTAATCTTTAAGAAATGCAGGTCCTGAAGAAGGGAGGCTGTGTTTGAGCTTGAAGGAGGTGGAGATCAGGAAAGGGGTGCCCCCTCTCTCTTTGTAGAATGGAACCTCCCTCCTCAAGGGCAGCAGCTTCACAGCCTGTAGACACTTTCATCACTGTAGGCAATGTATGGAAAGTCTTCTTCATGGTATTCCTGGTATAGCTGACCTATTGTGGCACTGGTGGGTGGACTAACATTGTTGGCAAAGAAAAACAAGGTGTCCTCAGCTCGGAGACGAATTCGCTTCCGGATCGAGAAGTAGAACTCACCAACTGTGAGATCTAGGCCCTCTATCCGAGCTTTGGGAGCCTTTTCTACGATCACCGGAACCCGATCTGGGTATTTTTTTCGGATCTTCTCGCCCTCAGAGTGGCGCTTCTCGAACGGATGCTCCTCTTTGTACAGGAACTTCATCCTCCCAAGAACCGGGGTGGACCTAGTTAGGCTGAGGGAACCCGGGGAGGGGGAGTCGGGACACGGGGCGGCGGCGAAGGCAGAGACGCGCAGGACTCCCACACCAGAGATTTCTGTGTGATTGTTTATATTTGCAGCGCTGAGGGTGTGTCCCAGGCCCTGACAGGTGCTAGTCAAGTGCTCTACCACTGAGCTATAGTCCCAACCCTAGAGAACTTTAAAAATTTTGTGCTGCCTGTCTGGCAAGCACAAGATCATGAGTTCAAATCCTCATACACAATAAAAAAAAAATTGTGCTATAATCATTTTTACTAGGATATCATTTACCTACAATAAAATACACTCATTTTAAAGCTTGTAGTTTTGGCGACTGGGGAGATAGCTCAGTAGAATAAGTGCTTGCCCTGCAAGTGCAGGACCTGAGTTTAATCCGCAGTACCACAAAAAAAATAAAGTTCGTAGTTTAGCTGGTCGTGGTGGCCCAGTCTTGTAATCCCGTCACTCGGGAGGCTAAGTCAGGGAGATCTTTACCAGTTTGAGACCCTACTGGGCTACAAAGTGAACTCAAGGCCAGCCTGAACTGCATAGAGAGACTCATAAAAACAAACAAGGGGCCCGGTGGGATGGCTCAGCGGTCTAAAGCACCTGCTTAGGAAAGCTTGGGCGGCTTCAGGGACCGAGGTTCCATCCCTGGCACCACATGCTGCGCCAGCCCTGCCCTCGGGGCGGGCTGAGCCGGCCATAAAAATGAGTGAATAAACAAAGATTCTGAAACAAGAAAAAATAAAATAAAGTAAAAAATTTAAACAAACAAACAAACAAACAAAAAAGTTCATAGCTTAAAGAGTTTTGGCAAGTATATCCCCTATGTAATTTCTACCACCAAAATCAAGATGTAAAGCTTTTCCATTGTCCTTTCTAGTTTAACTCCTTGCCCCACACCAGATCCCAGACCATCACAGATCAACTTTCTGACACTGTAGCTTATTTTTTGGCTGCTATAGAATTCTAAATATAAGGGGCTGGGGAGATAGCTCCGAGGCACAAGTGCCTGCTGGGCAAGTGCAAGGTCGTGAGTTTGAACCCTGGTCCCCCCCCAAAAAAAAATAAATAAAATAAATAGAATTCTAAATATATATAATCATACTGTGGATAGTTTATTGTGTGGGGGATTCTTTTTTATTGAATTGTATTCCCATGTATGCTACAATTTGTTTATTCTCTTACTGATACTGTTGTTTCCATTAGGGGCTGTTAAAAATAAAGCTGCTAGGGGCCCAGCAGGATGGCTCAGTGGTCTAAAGGACCTGCTTAGGAAAGCTTGGGCGGCTGCAGGGACCGCGGTTCAATCCCCGGCACCACATGCTGCGCCAGCCCTGCCCTCAGGGCAGGCTGAGCTGGCCATAAAAATAAATAAATAAACAAACAAAAGTTCTGAAGCAAGAAAAAAATTCAATTTAATTAAAAAAAATAAAGCTGCTATGTCATGGTGGTGCATACCTGTAATCCCAGAATTTGGGATGCTGAGGCAGGAGGATCAGTGTGAGTTTGAGGCCAACCTGGACTATATACTGAATTCAACACTAGCCAAGAATTGCATAGCAAGACCGTGTCAAAAAAAAAAAGGTGTCTAAGTATTGGTGTAGGAATCTTTGTGTAGACATACTGTCTTCATTTCTCTTGGATTGGAAACCCAGATGTGGAATTGCTAGGTTATAAGGTAAGTATGGAGATCAGGTGGCTGTTAGTGATCGTACTATTTTATGTTCCTACAGTATCATGCGATAGAGTTCATTTGTTCTACAACCCCAAATACTTTTGTTAGTTTTTGTTGTTGTTGTGGAACCAGAGATTAAACTCAGGACCTTGCACTTGCCAGGCAAGCACTTGTGCCCCTGAGCTATATCTCCCCAGCCCCATTAGTTGCCTTTTAAAGCATTTTGGATTTTATTATTGTTGCTGCTGCTGTTTTTAATATAAAATCTCATCATTTTTTAAAAGTTTGAAGCCAGTATCTGCGAGAGGCCATGTGAGTGGCCATATGAGGCCAGTGTGATCCCATATGTGCAGTGGGGACACAGCTCTGTGTGTAATGCACACTGCCAGGCATTCGTGCACTCAGTGGCACTCCCCATGGACTCACAATGTATCATCAGGCCTTGTGATCATAGAGGTTGTTAGGGCTGCAGGTGGGAGGAGGGGGAGCTGCTAGATTTTATTGGTTTCACATTAATCAGAGAAGGCTTCTTGGGTGAGGCATCTTTTGAAATGTTTCTTCAGATCACAAAGAGGACAACTCCCAGCTCTGAGCCAATACCCCAGAACATTGTTCCCTAGGCACTGTCCCCATATACCTGTGGCAGGGTTTGTCCTTTAGAGAACAGGCTGTCTGAAGTGATCTAGATTTATCCTCAGAGTTTACAGTTGAGGAGGAGCTTCAAGGTCGTCTTGAGGGCTGGGCAGGAGGCCACTGGAAAAGTGTAAGGAGGGGGGCCGGGGAGATAGCTCCATGTCACAAGTACCAGCCTGGCAAGTGCAAGGTTGTGAGTTTGAACCCCACCCTGAAAAAAAAAAAAAAAAAAAAAAAAAAGTGTAAGGAGGATGGTGGTGGCAAGAGCAGAAGCCTGAAGCCTGGTCCTGTCAGGCAGTGCTGGCACAAAGTGTGACCCCATTAGGACCCTGTCTTAGTTTGTTTTTTCACAGAATGGGGAACTTAGAATAAAGGTTTATTTGGCTCATGGTTCTGGAGGCTGGAAGTCCAGTGTTAGGTTATCTTGCTCCTGGGAACCTTTTTTTTTTTTTTTAGGGTCTCACTACTGAGTCATAGCGATCCTCCTGTTTGTACCTCCCAAGGGCTGGAATTACAGATGCGCACCACCACCCAGTATCGCCGGCTCAGCGCTCTCTAGAGCGGGTCCAGCTCCGCACAAGGGGCCAGGAACCGAACCTTGGCCCCTGAGCTTCCTTTAAGAAAGAGCTAAATCCGCTGAGCTATACAGCTGGCCCTTGAGAACCTTTTTAAGGGTCCCGAGGGGGCATCACATGGTGAGGGGCACATACTGGAGGCATGAGATAATCCATGAAACCCCAAGCCCATGTGAGGATACAGCTGTCTGACTTACTCAACTGTTAAAGGTCCCACCTTAAAAATAAATTGTGGGGGCTGGGGAGATAGCTCCGAGGCACAAGTGCCTGCTGGGCAAGTGCAACGTCGTGAGTTCGAACCCTGGTCCCACAAAAAAAAAATAAAAATAAATAAAATAAAAATAAATAAATAAATAAATAAATAAATAAATTGTGGGGCCCGTCAGGATGGTTCAGTGGTCTAAAGCACCTGCTTAGGAAAGCTTGGACGGCTGCAGGGACTGTTGTTTTCCCCAGCCCTGCCCTCAGGGCAGGCTGAGCTGGCCATAAAAATAAATAAACAAACAAAAGTTCTGAAACAAGATAAATAAATAAATAAATAAATAGTGCTTTTGAATTATAAATAAGTAAATAAATAAATACATATAACCATTTCTTGCAAAAAAAATTTAAAAACAAAAAATAAATGGTGCTTCAGCACGTTTTGATAAAAACAGTCAAACCATAACACTTCCAACCTCTCCAAAGAAGTTAATAAAATCATATTAACAACTAAACCTTTTCCTTTCTCTTCTTTTCTTCTCCCCACCCTCTCTTTTTGTCTTTTTGAGACATGGTCTGGCTGTGCAGTTCAGGCTGGCCTTGAGCTCACCTTGTAACCAGTTCAGGCTGGTCATGGACTTGCAATGATCTTCCTGCCTCAGCTTGCTGAGTGCTGTGCATATAGACATGCACCACCATGCCAGGCTGATCTTCTGATCTTTTCTTTTCTTTTTCTTTTTCTTTTTTTTTTTTTTTTTTTTTTTTTTTTTTTTTTTTTTTTTTTTTTTGAGACAGGGTCTCGCTATGCAGTTGAGGCTGGCCTTGAGCTCACTTTTGTAGCCCAAGCTGGTCTCGAACTCGCACCAATCCTCCTGCCTCAGCCTCCCGAGTGCTAGGATTACAGGCGTGAGCCACCACGCCCGGCCTCTTTTTCTTTTTTTAATCTTTATTTATTTATTTATTTTGTTTCACAATTTTGTTTGTTTGTTTATTTCTTTTTATGGCCGGCTCAGCCTGCCCTGAGGGCAGGGCTGGTGCAAACTGCCGTCCCTGCAGCCACCTAAGCTTTCCTAAGCAAGCACTTTAGACTACTGAGCCATCCTGTCAGGCCCCCAGGCTGATCTTTTCATTTCAAGACTAACTAGTCATACCCAGGCGTGGCAGCATACATCTGTAATCCCAGTATTTTGGAGGCTGAGACAGGAGGATTGCTGTGAGCTCTGGGGCTAGCCTAAACTACATAGTGAAACCTTATTTTAACTTCCCACCCACCCCGGGAGGGGGGGATGAACCTAAATAGTTGTAAAAATGTCATTTCTGATATACTGTGAATATTTTTTTGTCTTTTTTTTTTTTTTTTTTTTTTTTTTGAGACAGGGTCTCACTATGCAGTTGAGGCTGGCCTTGAGCTCACTTTTGTAGCCCAGGCTGGTCTCGAACTCGCACTGATCCTCCTGCCTCCGCCTCCCGAGTGCTGGGATTACAGGCGTGCGCCACCACGCCCAGCTATACTGTGAATATTGACTTCATTATTATTACTATTATTATTATTATTGACTATTATTTTTGGTGCTGAGATTGCATATGTCAAACATACATTCTTCCACTTAGTTCAATATTAACATTTTGTTGTTTTTATGTTTTATTAGTTATTATTTTTATTTTTTCTTGTTTCAGAACTTCTGTTTTTGTTTGTTTATTTATTTTTATGGCCAGCTCAGCCTGCCCTGAGGGCAGGCAGGGCTGGCGCAGCATGTGGTGCCAGGGATGGAACCTCGGTCCCTGAAGCCGCCTAGGCTTTCCTAAGCTGGTGCTTTAGACCACTGAACCATCCTGCGGGCCCCTATTGTTTTTATTTATTTTTTAAAATGAAGTTGACTGTATTTATTTATTTATTTATTTATTTATTTAATGGCCTGCTCAGCCTGCCCTGGGCAAGAGCACATGTATTGCCAGGCGTGGTGGTACATGCCTGTAATCCCAGCACTTGGGAGGCTGAGGCAGGAGGATCAGTGCAAGTTCGAGACCAGCCTGGGCTACAAAAGTGAGCTCAAGGCCACCCTGAACTGCAGAGCAAGACCCTGTCTCAAAAAGACAAAAAAAAAAAAAAAAAAAAAATCACATGAAGTAAGCAAAAACAAGGAAATCTAACTAAAGGAAATCTAACTATAGTCAGTAAGAATGTAAAGCCGGGACTTATGGCATGTCTGTAATTCTAGCATTTGAGAGGCTGAGGCAGGAGGATCTCTGTAAGTTCAAGACCAGCCTAACCTACATAATCAATTCAAGCCAGCATATACTACATATTGATACCTGTCTAAATAAATAAATAGCCTAAGCAGACATAACAATTAAATGTAAGGTGGTATCTTAGATGGGATCCTGAGCTAGAAAAGGCAATACTAATAATAATGTATCAATATTTCTTCCTTCCTTTTTTTTTTTTTTTTTTTTTTGGTATTGGGAATCAAACTCAGGAGCTTGTGCTTTCTAGGCAGGGTTTGTACCACTGAGTTCTATCCACGGCCCTCATCTGTTCATTTTAACAAAGTTATCTCACTAATGTAAGATACTAAGGGAAACTAAACTTGAAGTATGTGGGGATCCTCTGTACTATTTTCTCAATTTTTCTATAAATCTAAAACTTTTTGACAAAGTTGCTAAAAATGTAGGCTGGAAGAAACATAGCTTTTTAAATAAGTGGTGCTGGGAAAATTGGATATCCATATCCAGAAGATTGAGTCATGACTCTACAACCATGTCTCCCAGCATGTACTAAACTAAGATCAAAATGGATCAAAGATTTAAATATTAAAACACAAACATTTAATCTATTGGGAGGCAAATAGGTACAACTTTTGGCATAGGTACAGGCAAGGACTTTTTGTTTTCGGCAAAGACTTTCTGAACAGAACACAGTGGCACAAGAAATGATACTGAGGGGCTGGTGAGATAGCTCAGTGGTTTAAAGTGCCTGTCTCAGGCAAGCTTAGGCAGGCACAGAGGACCCTAGTTTGATCCCTGGCACCACATGCTGCACCAGCCCTACTCTCAGGGTGGGCTGAGCCAGCCCAAAAAAGATACCGAGAACCAACAAATAGCATTATATCAAATTAAAACATTTCTGCACAGCAAAAGAAACCAACAGAGTGAAGAGACAAACATAGAATGGGAAATTTTTTTTGTCAGCTATTTCTCAGAAGAATAATACTAGAACATATACAAGAACTCAAAAAAAAATAGACCCCCACCAAATAAAAGACCCAATCAAAAAATGAACAACTAAAATGAATAGGTGAGCACCAACCAGATACCTCAGGGGACGAAAGCACCTGCTTAGGCAGGTGCAGGAGTGGGGACACAGGGTTCAGTTCTCAGCCCCTGCCCTGTGATGCTGGCCTCGTCCCATCCCCCGGGGGGCACATTGAGACGGAGATTGAGATTGCACATGGTGGCGCACGTCTGTAATCCATGAAATAGATTAAAACATATATCCCGGAAATGAAAAATTCCACTGAAAGTATATATAGCAGAATGCTTTAGTATGAGGACAGAATATCAGATATAAAAGACAGGAGTGCAGTTAGTGATCATTTAAAGAAAGATTTCTTGAAAATGTCAGGGGTCTGAGCCAGGGATTTAGCTCAGTGGTACAGCACCTGCCTTGCAAGCCTGAGGATGTGAGTTCAATTACTGGTACCAAAAGAAAAAATAATAATAGCAAAGGACCATGAAAAATCCGCCCAACACCTGCTAGATGATACAAAGAATAACATATGATGATTGAAGTCAGTGAAAAAGCAAAAGATAGTGCAAATGACATTTTAAAAAAAAAACAAAACCTGTTCACAGAAGTCATGGCAGAAAACTTCCCAAGCATGGAAAAGAAATTTCACATACAAAGAAGTTAGGTGTATAGAATTACACTTATCCATGACAAAAAAAAATCTACATGAAGGCATATAATAGTTAATATTCCAGAAATTCAACACAAGAACAAACAGAATATAAAAGCTAAAAGAGAGGCTGGGTATGATGATGCATGCCTGTAATCCCAGCATCTGGGAGTCTGAGGCAGGATAAGCATTGTGAGTTTGAGGCCAGCCTGTGCTACAAAGTGAGCACTAGGCCAGCTTGAACTGCATAGAAAGACCTTGTCTCAAAAGGACCAAAAAACAAAAACAAAGAAATGAAAAAAAAAAAAAAAAATGCCGCTAGAGAAAAGAAACAAATCACCTATAAATTTGCTGTGAATCACAGCATATTTCTGAAAATAACCATTCAACTGAAGAACTTACAGTGAAGTATTTCAAGCCAAAAAATAAAAAAACTCCAACCCAGATGATGTACACTGTAAAAGTTTCTCTCTTCCTCCCTCTCTCCCTCTCTCTCTCTCTCTTTCTCTCTTTCTTCTTTATGTATTTAGTACAGGGTCTACAGGATTTTGCCTTGTTTTCGGCCTTCCAAGCACTGGGATTACAAGCTTGCATGCCACCATGCCTAGTCTCAGTGTGCCTGGTGGGGGCAGGGTTGGCAGAACACACCAGGGATCCCTGCATCTGCCTAAGCAGGTGCTTTAATCTATTGAGCTGTTTGGCTGGTTCACAAAACTATCTTTCAAAATAGATGAATAAAATACTTTCATGACCAAGAAACCTGAGGAAATTCATTAATATGAAACCACCACTCCAAAATGTTGTGAAGGACATTCTAGAAAAAGATAATAAGGTTACAATTCCATGAATATCAACAGAGTGAAACAGCAAGGCAAGCAATTAAACAGATGGGATAAAAGGTAGTCAACAACAGGAAGATAACATGATAAGGATAACAATATGTATCACTTATAACCCTCAGTGTTGTGGTGCCAATTCACCAATCAAAAGACACAGACTGGCAAAATAGATGAAGATCCAACAATATGCTGCACGCAGGAAACATGTTTGATTCAAAAAGAAATTCACAGACCAAAAGTCAACGGATGGAAAATAATACTCCATGTGATAGGAACTTGGAAGAAAGTGGGGGTAGTCATTTTTTTTTTTTTTTTTTTACTTTTAAAAAAGCATTGGGCCCAGTGGGATGGCTCAGTGGTCTAAAGTGCCTGCTTAGGAAAGCTTGGGCGGCTTCAGGGACCGCGGTTCGATCCCCGGCACCACATGCTGCGCCAGCCCTGCCCTCGGGGTGGGCTGAGCCAGCCATAAAAATGAGTGAATAAACAAAGATTCTGAAACAAGAAAAAATAAAATAAAATAAAATTAAAATTAAAAAAGCATTATTGGGGACTGGCAGGATGACTCAGTGGTCTAAGGTGCCTGCTTAGGAAAGCTTGGGCGGCTGCAGGGACGGCAGTTCAATCCCTGGCACCACATGCTGCGCCAGCCCTGCCCTCAGGGCAGGCTGAGCCAGCCATAAAAATAAACAAATAAACAAGCAAAAGTTCTGAAACAAGAAAAAAA